>JASTWF010002386.1:22500-28779 GCA_030390025.1 Squalus acanthias
TGTCGGAGGGGCAGTATTGAGGGAGCGCCGCACTGTCGGAGGGGCAGTACTGAGGGAGCGCCGCACTGTCGGAGGGGCAGTACTGAGGGAGCGCCGCACTGTCAAAGGGGCAGTGCTGAGGGAGCGCCGCATTGTCGGAGGGGCAGTGCTGAGGGAGCGTCGCACTGTCGAAGGGGCGGTACTGAGGGAGCGCTGCACTCTTGGAGGGGAAGTACTGAGGGAGAGCCGCACTGTCGGAGGGGCAGTACTGAGGGAGCGCCGCACTGTCAAAGGGGCAGTGCTGAGGGAGCGCCGCACTGTCGAAGGGGCGGTACTGAGGGAGCGCCGTACTGTCGGAGGGGCAGTACTGAGGGAGCGTCGCACTGTCAGAGGGGCAGTACTGAGGGAGCGCCGCACTGTCGGAGGGGCAGTACTGAGGGAGCGCCGCACTGTCGGAGGGGCAGTACTGAGGGAGAGCCGCACTGTCGGAGGGGCAGTACTGAGGGAGCGCCGCACTGTCAAAGGGGCAGTGCTGAGGGAGCGCCGCATTGTCGGAGGGGCAGTGCTGAGGGAGCGTCGCACTGTCGAAGGGGCGGTACTGAGGGAGCGCTGCACTCTTGGAGGGGAAGTACTGAGGGAGAGCCGCACTGTCGGAGGGGCAGTACTGAGGGAGCGCCGCACTGTCAAAGGGGCAGTGCTGAGGGAGCGCCGCACTGTCGAAGGGGCGGTACTGAGGGAGCGCCGTACTGTCGGAGGGGCAGTACTGAGGGAGCGTCGCACTGTCAGAGGGGCAGTACTGAGGGAGCGCCGCACTGTCGGAGGGGCAGTACTGAGGGAGCGCCGCACTGTCGGAGGGGCAGTACTGAGGGAGAGCCGCACTGTCGGAGGGGCAGTACTGAGGGAGCGCCGCACTGTCGGAGGGGCAGTACTGAGGGAGCGCCGCACTGTCAAAGGGGCAGTGCTGAGGGAGCACCGCACTGTCGGAGGGGCAGTACTGAGGGAGCGTCGCACTGTCGGAGGGGCAGTACTGAGGGAGCGTCGCACTGTCGGAGGGGCAGTACTGAGGGAACGCCGCACTGTTGGAGGGGCAGTACTGAGGGAGCACCGCACTGTCGGAGGGGCAGTACTGAGGGAGTGCCGCACTGTCCGAGGGGCAGTACTGAGGGAGCGCCGCACTGTCGGAGGGGCAGTACTGAGGGAGCGCCGCACTGTCGGAGGGGCAGTACTGAGGGAGCGCTGCACTGTCGGAGGGGCAGTACTGAGAGAGCGTCGCACTGTCGGAGGGGCAGTGCTGAGGGAGCGCCGCACTGTCGGAGGGGCAGTACTGAGAGAGCGTCGCACTGTCGGAGGGGCAGTACTGAGGGAGCGTCGCACTGTAGGAGGGGCAGTGCTGGGGGAGCGCCGCACTGTCGGAGGGGCAGTACTGAGGGAGCGTCGCACTGTAGGAGGGGCAGTACTTCGGGAGCACCGCACTGTCGGAGGGGCAGTACTGAGAGAGCGTCGCACTGTCGGAGGGGCAGGACTGCGGGAGCGCTGCACTGTCGGAGGTGCAGTACTGAGGGAGCGCCGCACTATCGGAGGGGCAGTACTGAGGGAACGCCGCACTGTCGGAGGGGCAGTACTGACGGAGCGCCGCACTGTCGGAGGGGCAGTACTGAGGGAGTGCCGCACTGTCGGAGGGGCAGTACTGAGGGAGCGCCGCACTGTCGGAGGGGCGGTGCTGAGGGAGCGCCGCACTGTCGGAGGGGCAGTACTGAGGGAGTGCTGCACTGTCGGAGGGGCAGTACTGAGGGAGCGTCGCACTGTAGGAGGGGCAGTGCTGAGGGAGCGATGCACTGTCGGAGGGGCAGTGCTGAGAGAGCGCCGCACTGTCGGAGGGGCAGTACTGAGGGAGCGTCGCACTGTAGGAGGGGCAGGACTGAGGGAGCGCCACACTGTCGGAGGGGCAGTACTGAGAGAGCGTCGCACTGTCGGAGGGGCAGGACTGAGGGAGCGCCGCACTGTCGGAGGTGCAGTACTGAGAGAGCGCCGCACTATCGGAGGGGCAGTACTGAGGGAACGCCGCACTGTCGGAGGGGCAGTACTGAGGGAGCACCGCACTGTCGGAGGGGCAGTACTGAGGGAGCGCCGCACTGTCGGAGGGGCAGTACTGAGGGAGTGCAGCACTGTCGGAGGGGCAGTACTGAGAGAGTGCCGCACTGTCGGAGGGGCAGTACTGAGGGAGCGCTGCACTGTCGGAGGGGCAGTACTGAGGGAGCGCCGCACTGTCGGAGGGGCAGTACTGAGGGAGCGCCGCACTGTCGGAGGGGCAGTACTGAGGGAGCGCCGCACTGTCGGAGGGGCAGTACTGAGGGAGCGCCGCACTGTCGGAGGGACAGTACTGAGGGAGTGCCGCACTGTCGGAGGGGCAGTACTGAGGGAGCGCCGCACTGTCGGAGGGGCAGTACTGAGGGAGTGCAGCACTGTCGGAGGGGCAGTACTGAGAGAGCGTCGCACTGTCGGAGGGGCAGTACTGTGCCTACGATATGTATTTCATGATTTTAGACGCCTAGCAATAAAGACATTCGTTTCGTGATATTCAACCAGGTCTACGTGAGTCTTTTCTCTGCATTACTGCTCCTTGCATCTAAGTGCAGGTGTCAGAAGGCTGGTAACTATAGACCGGTTAGCCTAACATCTGTGGTAGGTAAAATTTTGGAGTCCATTATTAAGGAAACAGTAACAGGACATTTGGATAATCATAATTTAATAGGACAAAGTCAGCATGGTTTTACGAAGGGGAAGTCATGTTTGACAAATTTGCTGGAGTTCTTTGAGGAAGTAACATATAGAGTGGATAAAGGGGAACCAGTGGACGTAGTGTATTTAGACTTCCAAAAGGCATTTGACAAGGTGCCACACAAAAGATTATTGCTTAAGGTAAAAAATCACGGGATTGGGGGTAATATTCTGGCATGGATAGAGGATTGGCTATCTAACAGAAAGCAAAGAGTTGGGATAAATGGTTCATTCTCAGACTGGCAATCAGTAACTAGTGGTGTTCCACAGGGGTCAGTGCTGGGTCCCCAACTCTTCACAATCTATATTAACGATTTGGAGGAAGGGACCAAGTGTAACATATCAAAATTTGCAGATGATACAAAGATGGGAGGGAAAGTAGTGAGTGAGGAGGACATAAAAAACCTGCAAGGGGACATAGACAGGCTAAGTAAGTGGGCAGAGATTTGGCAGATGGAATACAACACTGGAAAGTGTGAGGTGATGCACTTTGGCAGGAAAAATCCTAGAGCAATTTATTATCTTAATGGCAAGAAACTGGAGAGTACTGAAGTGCAAAGGGATCTGGGGGTCCTGGTGCACGAAACTCAAAAGGTTAGTATGCAGGTGCAGCAAGTGATTAAGAAGGCAAATGGAATGTTGGCTTTCATTGCTAGGGGGATAGAATATAAAAATAGGGAGGTATTGCTTCAGTTGTACAAGGTATTGGTGAGACCGCACCTGGAATACTGCATACAGTTTTGGTGTCCTTACTTAAGGAAAGACATCCTTGCTCTCGAGGCAGTGCAAAAAAGGTTCACTCGGTTAATCCCGGGGATGAGGGGGTGGTCATATGAGGAGAGGTTGGGTAGATTGGGACTCTACTCATTGGAGTTCAGAAGAATGAGAGGCGATCTTATTGAAACATATAAGATTGTGAAGGGGTTGGATCGGGTGGATGCGGGGAGGATGTTCCCGATGACGGGTGAGACGAGAACTAGGGGACATAGTCTTAGAATAAGGGGCTGCTCTTTCAAAACTGAGATGAGGAGGAACTACTTCACTCAGAGGGTGGTAGGTCCATGGAATATGCTGCCACAAAAAGCTGTAGAAGCTACAACATTAATTAAATTTAAAACAGAAATAGACAGTTTCCTAGAAGTAAAGGGCATTAAGGGTTACGGGGAGCGGGCAGGAATTTGGACATGAGTCTAGGTTCGGATCGGTCATGGCCCTGTGGGTAGTGGAGCGGGCCCAGGGACTGTGTAGCCTGATTCTGCTCCTATTTCGTGTGTGCAATTCTGTTAGATGCAGGAGATGGTTCTGTGATAGATAGTAGATTGGCGGTTAGGATCAGATCAGCCATGATCTTATTGAATGGCGGAGCAGGCTCGAGGGGCCGATTGGCCTACTCCTGCTCCTATTTCTTATGTTCTTATGTTCTTATGTAGAACCGTAGGGGCGAGTGGGTCGAACCACTCACAGGTGCTTATTGTCAAAGGCTGGCCGGAGACCAGAGCAAACAATAATACAGGCAACGAAAGCCTCACCTCGCACCAGTCCTAGAGACAAAACCCCTTACAGAATGGTGACCACGAAGGGACCCTGGCAGCAAGAGAGTAATGTCTTAGACCCAGGTTTGAGTAAGCGAAACGTAATGGATGAGAAGGTAGCCGACTACGTGTTTGGGAAGGTAAACCTGACCAAACAGTGGATATGTGACCTACTGACGGATAGGCGTCCGCTAGACGCCGCCATCAGGTGGACAGGTAGCAAAGATCATAAGAAGTCGGTAGAGAAAGCGGTCTGGCTGATGTGCTACAAGAAGCAAGTCCAACTTTCGGACCAGGTCATTGCAGCACAGGCAGCTCAGATCAGAGAATTAGAAACAGAGATGGAGGAAAAGGTTACGGGAGGACAGAGGCTGATTGCATCACTGAATGCGTTGCATCAGGAACGCCAAGTAGTAGCCAACCACCACGAGGCTAGGATCGATTACTTAGAATGTCAGGTCACGGAAGCAAAATTAAGTGAGGGAAGGATTAGAGAACGGTGTATCCGCCTAGCTAACCAGATAAAGGCCCAGGAAGAAAGTTTGAGGGGAGTTAGGGCGGCATACAAGATGGCCCTCGAGGATAGGCATGAGGGAGCCGACCACAGTGTTTGCCAGAAAGAGATAGGGAACCTGAGAGAGGCCCTGAATAAGGCAAACGGCTTGGTGTGTCTCATCAGCCCGTCAGCGAACCAGCCACAGGTAGGTAGGGAATTCCCAAACTGCCTACCGGGAACTGCAGATGTGGTATCAGCCACCAAGCCCTCCGCGCCACCCAGCTATACGGAAACCTGGGTGAGGGAGGAGGCGGTGGAAGTAGAGAAGAAGGTTCCCGAGGTAGAACAATCCCCGGAGGTAGCGTCGAGACCGGGACCGATGTGTCCGGTCCAAGGACTTAAGCGAGGCCCGGATGGGGAAAATGGGGCAAACGGGGACATCCTGAGCCACATTGTAGTGCCCCACAGCTCACACCAGCTGAGGGCAATGATCAGCCATGTCCGGAAGCTGTCCGAGTCAGGGGACCCTTCCGTGCATTTTAGAGAAGTAGAACAGACCGCAGCGATTAATGGCTGCGACGACCGGGAAAAGGCCAAACTGTTACTGTTCTCTTTAGATGGCTCAATCCTCCAGTGTCTCTCCGACGAGAGCAAGAGGGGATCTAAAGGCTATGGGGATTTACGGGATGAGGTCCTAGAAGTGTTGGGGGCGGATGACGAAGGTCCGTTCGTCAGGCTGAGTCAGACAGTGCAGATAGAGGGAGAACCCCCACGGGTTTTCGTTGAAAGGCTGTGGCCGGTATATCAGCGTAGCTGCCCAGGTGCGCCAGTGCGTGACCACCTGGACGGTGCCGGGAAAGCTCATTGGCTCAGGTGCATAGTGTCCAACAGCTTGCCAGCCATTAGGGAGCAGGCAAGAGCATGGTTTGATCCCACCAACCCCGGGACAACGGAGGAATCGGTCCTGAGTCACCTCACCATAGGGTATCGGAACACTAGAAGCACGGGAGCGCGTCCCCTTAAGGGAAAAGTGCATGAAGCAAAGCCCGCAGCTCCGGAGGGAAATCGCGCCCCACAAACCAGTAGTGTTTGTTACGGGTGCGGGAAGGCAGGTCACTGGTGCAAAAACTGTAGGAATCCCTGGAAGGATTCCAAGGAAAAAACTCCCGCAGTCCGAGCCCAAACGCCTGTCTCTGAGAGAGGAGCTGGTGTGCCTATCCATCCCGACGCGATCGAATCAATGTTAGGAGCCATGCGGTCTCTCATGACCTCGCACGGGAAGGTAGCAACAGCCCCATACAACCCAGACTTCTGACTGGGACCGGCGCAGCCTGCCTACCTGTGTCCCCTTGAAAGACACGCACAGGAGGGGGCCTCCTGTAAGGAGGCCAGGTTAAAAGAGCAGGCCTTACGGGAGGAGAACGCCCGCTTAATGGGGAACATAGATGGGCTAGAAGGGCAGCTTAGAGACATAAAGGCAGCCTACAGGGTAGC
>JASTWF010002387.1:0-27500 GCA_030390025.1 Squalus acanthias
TTACCCTGTGACACGGGTCACACGGAGCGTGTCGTTACCCGTGACACGGGTCACACGGAGCGTGTCGTTGCCCTGTGACACGGGTCACACGGAGCGTGTCGTTACCCGTGACATGGGCCAGACTGCAGAATCTGACTAACTGCATTTGTGATGAAGCTGTCACATTTTCGACAGGAGTACAAATGTTGCATTGGATTACTTGATAACTGCTCCACCTGATAGCTGATAGCCTCTCCCTGTGTCTCACTCACTGCCATCTGCCATTGGTCAATGTAACGGAGAACTGACAGCACATTCATTCCTTGTTACCTGAAGACAGACCTTTCTCGTGGCAACAGGTGAGTGGTCGGGGCAGCTCCTCGAGCCTTGCTGTGTATCGGGCTTTGCCTCTGGTTCCAAAACCAGCCTCGAGATATTGCCAGTTCATCTCGAACATTGCAGCTTCCTGAGGGGAGTGTGTGAGGCGAGTCTCGGTCGGGATGATGTCCCAGCACCTGCCGCCAGTCACATTCTCACAAACAGCAACAAACTGATGCAAACAATGAATCCCAAGGGAAATAATCATGACCTGAGTGAGGAATTCTTTATATGAATCGTAGTACTCAGGAGGGGAGTCATTTCCTATTTTAGGTAGTCAGCATCATCAAACACTCCCAGGGCAGGAACAGCACGGGTTAGATACAGAGTAAAGCTCCCTCTACACTGTCCCATCAAACACTCCCAGGGCAGGTACAGCACGGGTTAGATACAGAGTAAAGCTCCCTCTACACTGTCCCATCAAACACTCCCAGGGCAGGTACAGCACGGGTTAGATACAGAGTAAAGCTCCCTCTACACTGTCCCATCAAACACTCCCAGGGCAGGTACAGCACGGGTTAGATACAGAGTAAAGCTCCCTCTACACTGTCCCGTCAAACACTCCCAGGGCAGGTACAGCATAGGTTAGATGCAGAGTAAAGCTCCCTCTACACTGTCCCCACCCCCCACCCCCCCCCCCCGGAGTGTAGAATTCGCAATATATCGCGATTTTATTAATAAGGAGAAAAACACAGAGTTTCGTTCAAACAGCTTTTATTTCAGCAGAATGCTGTCAGGTTTTCAAAGTGGACACAAGCAGCTTGTAAAATGGCCGCCGCACCTCGTGACAGAACATTCTAGACTTTTCGACAGGCAGACAAGATGGCGTTCCAATAAACATTTGTGCAAGATCGATTAAGACTCAGCACATTTAAGATAATACACGAGACATCATGGGTTTACAGTCTACACATAAATACTGAAATCGGTCTCCCAGGTGCGAATAAGAGCTATTGTACCAAGTAATCAAGAACCCATCCAAAGACATTAATATGTAAAATCCCAACGACTCTACGATGAGAGAGCCGTTAGCGGGTAGTTACAGAAAACACTTGGAAGCCCCAAAACCCCTCCAGGGAGAACACCGACCGATTAAACAATGGGAGAAATATTAACAGGTACTCAGACAATTACGAGTAGCCCCGAAACCCATTAAAACGAAGATCACCCTATACAAGACATTTGAGCGCCAAACCCTAACAAAAGAAAAGACATTAAGGTTGGGCGGGAAACGGAAGATTTTGCACTATAATTACAAGCTCCAAACCGTCCATCTCTCTCTTATTCTTGGCTCTTGACTCTTGACTCTTATCCTCGTGGCTGCCCTTGACTCGCCGTTTTGTTCCTGCTTGCCTCGTGTCTCTTTTCAAAAGACTGTTGAACTTTATGATCCGCTCGGATCTACCCCGTGTCGTGTCGCGAAGACCTGTGTAGAACTGGGCTCTGAAGCCTTGAAGCGGGCGCACCATCCCGATAAGTCGGTAAACGGTGTTGGAACCGAAGGCCCGAGATAAGATGAGATGAGATGAGATGAAAAGAGAAGAAGACCATACTTATCGCCACGGTCAGTAAGCTCCGACCGCGCCTGTAGGTCGAATAGACATTTTCCTTGCCAGGAAGACTTCTTTGAGTTCTACAGAACTGGCACAGGAAGACTATTTTTCGAATTTTATCGTACCCGTGCGAGGGCACAGGAAGACTCTTTTTTGAGTAGAGTCGGAACTCTGAGGACAACACAGATCTTCATGACAGCAGACGTTCCAGCCTGCTAGCCGGAGCAGAAACGAGTAAACAAGTGGGGCCAGGAGACCCCCTGATCGACACGTGGGCGCTGCGGTGAAAAACATCCGATCAGAGTTTTCGGAATTCTCCGAGTTATCACGAGTGGTGAGCATGAGTCTCGAATCCTACGAATCTAGCTTAGGACAGATATTGATAGGGGAGGGTTTTAAGTATTAAGGATAATTGTAATGTGTGCCCCCATTTACGATGTGTCGTTCGTTCCTCGTTTCCCTGAAATTAATTACATAACTGCGTGTAAGATTGTACTGTCATTAATCTGTGCTTATGACATGTATTTCGTAATCTTAAATATTATGCAATAAAGATTTTCCATTTCGTACCATTCAACCGAGTCTACCTGAGTTTCATCTCCATTACTGCTCTCGCATCTAAGTCCAGTGTCTAGAACCGTAAGGGCGAGTGGGTCGAACCACTCACAGGTGTGTCTAGTGCTCCCAGACTGGCTGGAGACCAGAACAGGCAACAAGGCCTAAACCCGCACTAGCACCCGGGCTGCACAGAGCCACACGAATCTCACAGGCTGAGAGACAAAAACCCTTACAGAAAATGGCGACCGCGGCAGGACACTGGCAGCGAGAGAATAATGTGTTAGACCCTGGTATGAATGGGCGAAATGTCATGGAAGAGAGAATAGCAGATTATGTGTTCGGAAAAGTAAATTTGACTAAGAAATGGATAAGTGACCTGCTAGTGGATAAGTGTCCACTAGAGGCAGCCGAGAGGTGGACAGATAGTAAGGAACATAAAAAGACAGTCGAGAAAGCAGTCTGGTTAATGTGTTATAAAAGGCAGGTCCAGATTTCAAACCAGGTCATTACAGCGCAGGCAGCTCAGATCAAGAGTTTAGAGGTGGAAATGGACGAGAAGGTCGCGGGGGGGCAGCAGCTCATCACGACTTTAAATGCGTTACATCAAGAACGCCAGTTAGTCGCCAACCACCATGAAGCAAAAATAGATTACCTCGAGTGCCAGGTCACCGAGGCAAAGTTAAGTGAGGGTAGATTAAAGGAACGATGTGCCCGCCTAGCTGCCCAAATAAAAGCCCAGGAAGAGAGCTTAACGGGGGTTAGGGCGGCATATAAGATGGCCCTCGAGGATAAATTTCAGGGGGCCGATCACAGCGTCTGCCAAAGAGAGATAGGGAACCTTAAAAATGCCTTGAACAAAGCGCACGGCATGGTGTGCCTTATCAGTCCGTCAGCACACCAGCCGCTAGTAGATGAGGAGTTTCAGAAATCCCCACCGAACAAAGCAAAGGAAGTATTAGCCACTACGCCCTCCGCGCCACCCAGCTATTCGGCAACCTGGGTGAGGGAGGAAGTAGTAGAAGAAACGAAAGAGCCCACTGAGGGAGAAGTGGAAAAGGGACCGTTGTGTCCGGTTACGGGTATCAAAAGAGGCCCGAACGGAGCGAATGGGGCAGAGGGGGATCTCCTCAACCAGCTTGTGTTGCCTCACAGCTCACACCAGCTGAGGGTTATGATCAGTCACGTACGGAAGCTGGCCGAGTCAGACGACCCTTCCGTACATTTCAGGGAAGTAGAGCAAACCGCAGCCATTAACGGCTGCGATGATGGGGAAAAAGCAAAAATGCTGTTATTCTCATTAGACAGCTCGATCCTTCAGTGTCTCTCAGACGAGAGCAAGAGGGGAATTAATACCTATGGGGAGCTAAGAGATGAGGTCCTAGAAGTGTTGGGAATGGACGATGAAGGTCCGTTCGTTAGACTGGGACAAACAGTGCAGATGGAGGGAGAACCCCCGAAGGTTTTCGCCGACAGGCTGTGGCCAGTATATCAACGTAGCTGCCCAGGCGCACCAGCGCGTCACCGCCTAGACGGTGTCGGTTTAACTCATTGGCTCAGGTGTATAGTGACCAACAGTTTGCCAGCCGTCAGGGAGCAGGCAAAAGCGTGGTTTGATCCCACTAACCCCGCCACTACAGAGGAGTCGGTCCTAAATCGACTCACGGTAGGGTACCGTAATACCAGGAGTATGGGAGCACGTCCCCTTAAGGGAAAGGTGCATGAGGTACGACCCGCAGCCCCGGCTCAAAAGGAGTGGCATCAGGAGGGTAACCGCGCCCCGCAGGCCAGCAATGCTTGTTACGGGTGTGGGAAGACAGGGCACTGGCGCAAGAACTGCAGGAACCCTTGGAAGGATTCCAGGGATAAAAATCCCGCGGTCCGAGCCCAGGCGCCTGTCTCTGATAGGGGAGCTAGTGCACCCATCCATCCCGACGCGATCGAATCAGTGTTGGGAGCCATGCGCACCCTCATGAGTGCGCATGGAAGGGTGGCGGTTGCTACCGGCCCCGCAGGTGCCACAGGCCCGCCCAATAGTACCCAATGACTAGAGCCCACGCAGCCTGCCTACCTGTGTCCTTTTAAAAGACACGCACAGGAGGGGATCTCCTGTGAGGAGGCCAGGTTAAAAGAGCAGGCCTTGCGGGAGGAGAACGCCCGCTTAATAGGGAAAATAGATGGGCTGGAAGGGCAGCTTAGAGAGCAGGCCCTGCGGGAGGAGAACGCCCGCTTAATGGGAAAGTTAGACGTGCTCAGGCTAGAAGGGCAGCTTAGAGAGATAAAAGCAGCCTACAGGGTAGCCAGGAGCAGGGAGTATGAGGATTTAAAACAGGATAGAAATCTGCAGCCTCCAGCAGGTGAGATTTCACAGAAACAAGCAGGGGCGGTGGCCTGTCTTAGGGGAGGGGCCAGACCTGCGAGTGGGGACTCGCAGCCCCAGGTAGGACCACAGGGCACACAGGCAGGCAAAGCAGCTTGCATCAGGGAAGGAGACATCCTGGAAAATTGTGAAACATGTTTGTGGGGTTGGGAGTCAGATGAGGGAGAGTTCCAGGAACTCAAGTCAGATGAGGATAGTGAAGGTAGTGGAGAGTGGGTATCGGAGGACGCAAGGGTCGCCCCCGATTCAGGTATAGGGAGGACAGGGGCTGCAGATAGAGATCCACACAGGGTGGACACCGAGGCTGCAGGTCCCGAACACAGGAGGGAGGAGCTAGGGGAGGCGGAGCCAGCCACTGTGAGACCACAGGGCGTGACGGCGGAAACCTCAGAGCCCGAGCCGCCCGCCTTGAACGTCCTGCCCTCGAGGGAGGTAGGGATTGCGAGTGAAGGGCCGCCTGCTGGGCCGAGCAGGGCGGTGCCACAAGCTGCAAGTCCCGAGGTCAGGGAGGCGGAGTCAGGGGAGGCGGAGCCAGCGACTGTGGTGGGACCACAGGCCGTCCCGGTGGAAGTCTCGGAACCCGGTCCGTCGGTCCTGGGATTCCTGCCCCCGACAACTCCTCGTAGGTCAAGTCGAGCACCCCAGCCCAGGAAAATGTGGTCATGTCCCCAGACTGCCCCAAGGCGTAGGCTCAAGGTTAGGGCAGCCCAGGAAGGGCCCAGTCCCATCGCAGCAGCAACAGGCTGCGGCAGATCAAAGGAAGGGGTCAGTGCCCTCCCACCGTCGGGAAGAGCTCGCAGCAGCCTTCTCAGAATTTAAAGGGGCCGCCCTGGGAACGGGCGGCGCTGTACAGTTTATAAGTTTAGGATAAGTTTTAAGTTCATAGTTTAAGTTTAAGTTTATAAGTTTATAGTTTTAGATAAGGTTATAAGTTTATAGTTTTAAATCAGGTTAAGTTTGTAGTTTAACCTTAACAGAAAATGGCAAAATGATGGGAGCTTTAGAGATAGGTTCAGTTAAAGTTTATTTAGTGAACATTGAAGTTTACGTGAGGCGAGGTCAGGGGACCCGCTCACCCTTCACAAAAGCCAGAGACTCTTGCGAGGCTGGCTACCTCATTCTATCTGATCACAGGAACCAAGGAAGGATGGAACGAATTCTAGTATTGCTCGCGGCAATCGGATGTGGATTGGCCTATCGAGGCCGCACCAAGGATGTCGTGGTGTTTGGATGCTCCGGGGACACGGCCCCCATCGCGGTGGATGGGACCGGAAGACGGGAGGCTGAGGAGACCACCACCTATTTCCACAAGGGAAGGTGGCCAGGATGGCTGGGAACGAACTCCACGGAGTATTCCAGCACATCGGGGTTTGCCTACCAAGAGACTTCTTTAATGTGCCCCAAAGTAAGGATCATCGCACCCAGGATCAGTGTCACCGTCGGCAAACGGATTTGTTTGACTTGTAATGGGAATGTCCCATTGAGCCGATGGTGGTGGCTGCGAAAGCTGAGCAAAAACATGAGGAACTCTTCGGTCGAGTGGGAACGACTGGGTAATAATACCCATCGGACAATTACGGGGACAAACGGACAAGTGAGAGTCTGTTGGGACAAATGGTGGGAACCGGATGAGGGAATTTATGTATGCATGTGGGGGTCAAAGTACGCTTGCCCCAAAGGCATCTCCATATTTTTCATTAATCAATGGCAGGATAACGGACAGGGGATGAGGTGGGATGCGAGCACCAGGGGGTGCGGAGCCCCATACTCTTCGATCCCGGTAAATGCCACTGAGCTCATTACGCGCCCACGCAAAGCCCCGCCCACGATTCCGGTGGTTCTAGCTAAAGAGGAAGGGTGCCCTAAAACTAGTAAGGGACCCGGGAATGGTTTGGTACTGGTCCCCACAGACCAGATACTATTTCAAGGGGTACATTACGCGGTGGCCTCGGTGATTTTAAATCTCACCGAGGTGCGGTTACCAGAGTGGTGCCCCAAAAAGACGGAACAGTTATATCAGGTCCTGCTGACCAAGATGTTCAGACAATTTTACGAATTCGATTTCGCGGAAATTGATAAAACAAGTTTGTACACCGCACCACATGAAGTTTTTGATCAAGTGGGGAGGCAAAGAAGGGGTGTAGTGAACGACGCGTTCACTGCTTTTAACACAGGTACATCTGTGGTCAACGCTCTAGACAGTGTGGAGCTGCAGACCCAGATTAATGGTTTAAAGACGCAATTAAAAGACATTCTAACAGATGAAAATAAGGTGGTTGGGTCGGGTTTACACGAGGACCAAGCCATGACTCTCCATTTAAAGGAAATTATAGCAGAGTTAGAGAAACATGCAAAGACGGTAAATGCCCTGATTAGGGAAGATCGGAATGCATCCGATCAAGCTGCGCAGAATGAGGTGTGCGTGCTTTACGGGGCGTGGTTACTGGGCGAGGGCCGCAGTAATTTGGAGGATTTAAAACAAGGTTTGGTCCCGTCCTGGATAAGTAACAAACACCTGCGGGCGCTCCACCCTTTTCAGAACGCATTAAGCCCGTGCCAGCTCAGGCTAGCTTCAGAAGCATACCCAGTCCCCGTGGACTGCGGACGATCAAACCATACTATCATGGGTATAGTATTACGTATGCCGGTTTTGGGCGACACAGCGAAGCCCGCCCCGGTGTATCGGGTAGAGAACATTGGTGTCATTCAGGGGGGAGCCCACATTCGCTATGCAGCGGTTCCACCCTACGTCATCCGCTGGGAGCAAACGATGACAGGTACAGATCTCTCTGGTTGTCGTGGCAGGGGAGCACACATAATACTGTGTCCCCAGCACTTGAATGCCTTTTTAACACCACAGTGCGGGTTCAGAACGGCTGGCGCCAAGTCCATGAATTGCACCATGGAGGCAATGGCACAAGATCATGTGCCTCCGCAGGTAGCATACATCGGGGGTGGAACATATTGTGTTACCACTGCAGCGCAACACTACCAGCATGGAAACCGTAGCCGGTGTCCGGTGAGTGACAGCAGTTTCTGTTTCAAACCCAGGGCGGAAGTTCAAGTAGCACAACAGCGAATTGTCCCAATCCCTGAACCATCCACTGTTCATCTAACAGTAAAAGAGAATTTCACCGACTTGCAGCGATTCGTCGCGCATTTCGGATACCTCATTCCCCCTCTCCCTGAACACCTCACCAAGCTTTTGAAAGCCGTCGCGGTGTCACAGAAACATTTTTACACACTCGAACAGAAAACTGTCGAAATAGGGACAGACATTCTGGATATAGTAATTCCACCGTGGTGGAATCTGTTCACCAATATTGAAGTACCTTCATGGATCAGAATAGCCTCCCACATTTTAGTCGTATGCCAAGTTTTTATTGTAGTGTACCTATTGGTCGTACATTGTAAGAGAGGCAAACGCCTCACCAAGCACGAAAACACGGGAGAGTGGCGAGAACGTTACGTGCGCGTGCACGACGAAAGCACCGTGTAATCGGAAAATGGCGTCACTCCCGCTCGCCACGTGCGCCGCGGAAGTTTGTACTCGATCATGATTTTCAAAGACTGTAAATACGTTTGGAACTCGACATGTTTTAAGAGTTGGTGTTGATTATTTTGGTGATGGTGTTGTAGTTAAAAATGATTGTTTGGTTTTGTTTTATTTTTCCTTTCCCTAAATAAAAAGATGAATATACAGGTGATACGAGAGGCATCGGCCTGGTTACGCCGGGAAGGAAAACAAGTGGTGTAAGTTTAAAGGCAAATGATGCCTACGGTGATATAAAGTGTAATTTTCTTGGGAAATAAGGACGACGCAAAGACCCTAGATAGTTTAAGTTATGGGATTAAATTTTCTGGATTCGGAGAAAATCGAGATAATATTGCTCACCACAATTTTTTTTTGATACGATAAGCGGAGTTATTCGCATCAACAGGAGGGACTGTAGAATTCGCAATATATCGCGATTTTATTAATAAGGAGAAAAACACAGAGTTTCGTTCAAACAGCTTTCATTTCAGCAGAATGCTGTCAGGTTTTCAAAGTGGACACAAGCAGCTTGTAAAATGGCCGCCGCACCTCGTGACAGAACATTCTAGACTTTTCGACAGGCAGACAAGATGGCGTTCCAATAAACATTTGTGCAAGATCGATTAAGACTCAGCACATTTAAGATAATACACGAGACATCATGGGTTTACAGTCTACACATAAATACTGAAATCGGTCTCCCAGGTGCGAATAAGAGCTATTGTACCAAGTAATCAAGAACCCATCCAAAGACATTAATATGTAAAATCCCAACGACTCTACGATGAGAGAGCCGTTAGCGGGTAGTTACAGAAAACACTTGGAAGCCCCAAAACCCCTCCAGGGAGAACACCGACCGATTAAACAATGGGAGAAATATTAACAGGTACTCAGACAATTACGAGTAGCCCCGAAACCCATTAAAACGAAGATCACCCTATACAAGACATTTGAGCGCCAAACCCTAACAAAAGAAAAGACATTAAGGTTGGGCGGGAAACGGAAGATTTTGCACTATAATTACAAGCTCCAAACCGTCCATCTCTCTCTTATTCTTGGCTCTTGACTCTTGACTCTTATCCTCGTGGCTGCCCTTGACTCGCCGTTTTGTTCCTGCTTGCCTCGTGTCTCTTTTCAAAAGACTGTTGAACTTTATGATCCGCTCGGATCTACCCCGTGTCGTGTCGCGAAGACCTGTGTAGAACTGGGCTCTGAAGCCTTGAAGCGGGCGCACCATCCCGATAAGTCGGTAAACGGTGTTGGAACCGAAGGCCCGA
The DNA here is from genome assembly GCA_030390025.1 of Squalus acanthias. Classification (NCBI taxonomy): domain Eukaryota; kingdom Metazoa; phylum Chordata; class Chondrichthyes; order Squaliformes; family Squalidae; genus Squalus; species Squalus acanthias. The sequence goes on from JASTWF010002387.1 coordinate 9,658, forward strand.
GATAAGATGAGATGAGATGAGATGAAAAGAGAAGAAGACCATACTTATCGCCACGGTCAGTAAGCTCCGACCGCGCCTGTAGGTCGAATAGACATTTTCCTTGCCAGGAAGACTTCTTTGAGTTCTACAGAACTGGCACAGGAAGACTATTTTTCGAATTTTATCGTACCCGTGCGAGGGCACAGGAAGACTCTTCTTTGAGTAGAGTCGGAACTCCGAGGACAACACAGATCTTCATGACAGCAGACGTTCCAGCCTGCTAGCCGGAGCAGAAACGAGTAAACAAGTGGGGCCAGGAGACCCCCTGATCGACACGTGGGCGCTGCGGTGAAAAACATCCGATCAGAGTTTTCGGAATTCTCCGAGTTATCACGAGTGGTGAGCATGAGTCTCGAATCCTACGAATCTAGCTTAGGACAGATATTGATAGGGGAGGGTTTTAAGTATTAAGGATAATTGTAATGTGTGCCCCCATTTACGATGTGTCGTTCGTTCCTCGTTTCCCTGAAATTAATTACATAACTGCGTGTAAGATTGTACTGTCATTAATCTGTGCTTATGACATGTATTTCGTAATCTTAAATATTATGCAATAAAGATTTTCCATTTCGTACCATTCAACCGAGTCTACCTGAGTTTCATCTCCATTACTGCTCTCGCATCTAAGCCCAGTGTCTAGAACCGTAAGGGCGAGTGGGTCGAACCACTCACAGGTGTGTCTAGTGCTCCCAGACTGGCTGGAGACCAGAACAGGCAACAAGGCCTAAACCCGCACTAGCACCTGGGCTGCACAGAGCCACACGAATCTCACAGGCTGAGAGACAAAAACCCTTACAGGAGTCCCCACCCCCCCCGGAGTCCCCACCCCCCCCCGGGAGTCCCCACCCTCCAGACTCCCCACCCGCGGGAGCCCGAACATAAGAACATCAGGAGTAGGCCATACGCCAAGGCTTTTTCGGCAGCACCTCCCAAACCCGCAACCTCTACCAGCTAGAAGGACAAGGGCAGCAGGCGCCTGGGAACACCACCACCTCCAAGTTCCCCTCCAAGTCACACACCATCCTGACTTGGAAATATATCGCCAATCCTTCATCGACGCTCGGTCAAAATCCCGGAACTCCCTCCCTAGCAGCACTGTGGGAGCACCATCACCACACGGACTGCAATAGTTCAAGAAGGCGGCTCACCACCACCTTCTCATGGGCAACTATGGATGGGCAATAAATGCTGGTCTTGCCAATGACGCCCACATCCCATGAACGAATAAAAAAAAATAAAGCCCCTTGAGCCTGCTCCACCATTCAATAAGATCATGGCTGATCTTCGACCTCAACTCCACTTTCCCGCCCGATCTCCATATCCCTCGATTCCCCTAGAGTCCAGAAATCTATCTACCTCAGCCTTGAATATACTCAAAGACTCAGCATTCACAGCCCTCTGGGGTAGAGAATTCCAAAGATTCACAACCCTCTGAGTGAAGAAATTCCTCCTTATCTCCGTCTTAAATGGCCGACCCCTTATCCTGAGACTATGCCCCCTAGTTCTAGACACTCCAGCCAGGGGAAACAGCCTCTGAGCATCTACCCTGTCAATCCCCTTCAGAATCTTGTATGTTTCAATGAGATTACCTCTCATTCTTCTAAAGTCCAGAGAGTATAGGCCCATTCTACACAATCTCTCCTCATAGGACAAACCTTTCATCCCAGGGATCAATCTAGTGAACCTTCGTTGCACCCCCTCTAAGGCATGTATATCCTTCCTTAAATAAGGAGACCACAACTGTGCACAGCACTCCAGGTGTGGTCTCATCAAGGCCCTGTACAATTGTAGCAAGACTTACTTACTCTTGTACTCCAACATCCCTTGCAATAAAGGCCAACATGCCATTTGCCTTCCTTATTGCTTGCGGTACCTGTGTTTCCTGCACTAGGACACCTAAATCTCTCTGAACACCAACATTGAATAGTTTCTCACCATTTAAAAAGTATTCTGTTTTTCTATTCTTCCTATCAAAGTGAATAACCTCACATTTCCCCACGTTATACTCCATCCGCCACCTTACTGCCCACTCACTTGAGGAGAGGCCTGAATCTCCCATGGCAACAGACACCTTTCCCGCACTGTGTTAAGTGACAAAGTGATTGAAGGAAAAGAAAGAACTTGCATTTCCACATCACAGGACGTCCCAAAACAAGTTACAGTTGAAGTATTTTTGAAGTGTGGTCACTGTTGGAATGTAGAAAACACGGCAGCCAATTTGCGCACAGCAAGCTCCCACAAACAGCATTGAGATAATGACCAGATAATCTGTTTGGTGGTTGAGGGATAAACATTGGCCCAGTACACTGGGGGAAAACTCCCCATCTCTTCGGAATAGTGGCTGTCGGATCTTTTAAGTTCACCTGAGACATGAACCCAAGGCCCATCTGCCCTCTCAGGTGGACATCAACACATCCCAGGGAAATATTTGAAGTGTCAGCCCAGATTATCTGCTCAAATTGGGGTTTAAACCCACAATCTTCTGACTCGGAGGCAAGAGTGCGACCAACTGAGCCACGGCCGACACTACCTGGACTACACTTCCTCCCACCCCGCCTCCTGTAAGGACTCTATTCCCTTCTCCCAGTTTCTCCGTCTCCGCCGCATCTGCTCCGACGATGCCACCTTCCATACCAGTGCTTCCGACATGTCTTCCTTTTTCCTCAACCGAGGATTCCCCTCTACCGTGGTCAACACGGCCCTCGACCGTGTCCGTTCCATCTCCCGCACTTCTGCCCTCACCCCGGCCCCTCCCTCCCGGAACCACGATAGAGTTCCCCTTGTCCTCACCTTCCACCCCACCAGCCTCCACATTCAACGGATCATCCTCCGCCATTTCCGCCACCTCCAACGTGATCCCACCACCAAACGTATCTTCCCCTCACCTCCCCTTTCAGCATTCCGTAGGGACCGCTCCCTCCGAGACACCCTAGTCCACTCCTCTATCACCCCCAGCACCCCTTCCCCTTCACCCGGCACCTTCCCGTGCAAGCGCAGGAGATGCAACACCTGCCCTTATACATCCCCCCCTTCCCACTCTCCAGGGCCCCAAACACCCCTTCCAGGTGAAACAGCGATTTACTTGTACTTCTTGCAATTTAGTATACTGGATTCGCTGCTCACGATGTGGACTCCTCTACATTGGGGAGACCAAACGCAGATTGTGTGACCGCTTTGCGGAACACCTCCGTTCAGTCCGGAAGGGTGACCCCGAGCTTCCGGTCGCTTGTCATTTTAATTCACCCCTCCACGCTCACTCAGACCTCACCGTCCTCGGCCTCTTGCATTGTTCCACGGAAGCGCAGCGTAAGCTCCAGGAACAGCACCTCATCTTCCGTTTAGGCACTTTACAGCCCTCTGGACTCAATATCGAGTTCAACAATTTCAGATCATAACCCCGGCCCCTACCACATATGTATACATTTTATCCACTCTTTTGGTCCGTGCCTTTTTCCTTTTTTTCTCTCTCTCCCCCCACGGCAGCTGTCTCTGATTCTGCCAGCATTTCACACCTTACCTTTTGTTTCTCAACCTGTCCCATTACCATCTCGTCTTGCCTTGAGCATCTCTCAATGTCTCTACTCACTAAAGACCATCCCTTTTGTTCTTTCATTCCTCCCCCCAGCCTCCCCCTTGCATTTTTATCTGTTTATTTCTTGCTCTCTCAGTTCCGACGAAGGGTTTCGACCTGAAACGTTAACTCTCTTTCTCTCTCCACGGATGTTGCCTGGCCTGCTGAGTTTTTCCAGCGTTTTCTGTTGTTATCACGGCTGACACTTCATGGCCACAAGTCAGAATAATAACGGGAGAGGTTTTTGTTAAACTAATGAGTGTATTTGTGTTCCGCAGATAATTTCCTGGAAATGGATCTGCCGGAGCCCTGCTTCCCACAGGCACAGACCAGTCGGCATGACCACAGGATCAACACAGGAGAATCGGAAGAGACTTCACTGTGCGTTTCATCTTCACTTCAATACTTTGAGCTGAATGCAATGGGGGCGTAATGACATCACATGGGCGGGACACAAAGGGGCAGAGAGGGGATGAGGGGCACAGAGGTCGTCAGAGAGGAGGGGTCGTCAGAGAGGAGGGGGCAGAGGAGTGGACACAGAGGGGGACACGGGGGGCATAAAGGGGGCACAGAGGAGGGACTTCATTGTAAAGAACCACAGGCATTGAATATGTAGGTGTTTTTCTAATTCTTTTTATGTGGAGTGAATTGTACAAAACTAAATCCTCCTGTGGATTGGCGTGCCTTCATTTGGGAAAAGTGGGCGTCACTGCAGCAGAGTAAGGTCTGCATCGACCCCACCACCCAGCTAAAGACAAAAACAAAAACTGCTCAGATATGGGGCTCATGTACTTCATTGCACAAGAGCGCTTTCTGGTCAGCGTGTTCTTTAACCTCGTGTTCTCTGCTCCGTGCAGGAACGACTGCCGCATAGAGAGCCCTCCTCCGTCGGTCCGCAAATGAGCGGGAACGCCAGGGAGAGTCCGGATAGTGAGCGGGAATGATAGGGAGTGTCCGGACACTGAGCGGGAATGCCAGGGAGTGTCCGGACACTGAGCGGGAACGCCAGGGAGTGTCTGGACAGTGAGTGGGATCGCCAGGGAGTATCCGGACAGTGAGCGGGAATGCCAGGGAGAGTCCGGATAGTGAGCGGGAATGCCAGGGAGAGTCCGGATGGGGAGAGGGAACGCCAGGGAGTGTCCAGATGGGGAGAGGGAACGCCAGGAAGTGTCCGGATGGGGAGAGGGAACGCCAGGGAGTGTCCGGATGGGGAGAGGGAACGCCAGGGAGTGTCCGGATGGGAGAGGGAACGCCAGGGAGAGTCCGGATGGGGAGAGGGAACGCCAGGGAGTGTCCAGATGGGGAGAGGGAACGCCAGGAAGTGTCCGGATGGGGAGAGGGAACGCCAGGGAGTGTCCGGACAGTGAACGGGATCGCCAGGGAGAGTCCGGATGGGGAGAGGGAACGCCAGGGAGTGTCCGAATGGGGAGAGGGAACGCCAGGAAGTGTCCGGATGGGGAGAGGGAACGCCAGGGAGTGTCCGGATGGGGAGAGGGAACGCCAGGAAGTGTCCGGATGGGGAGAGGGAACGCCAGGGAGTGTCCGGACAGTGAACGGGAACGCCAGGGAGTGTCCGGATGGGGAGAGGGAACGCCAGGGAGTGTCCGAATGGGGAGAGGGAACGCCAGGGAGTGTCCGGATGGGGAGAGGGAACGCCAGGGAGTGTCCGGATGGGGAGAGGGAACGCCAGGGAGTGTCCGGATGGGGAGAGGGAACGCCAGGGAGTGTCCGGATGGGGAGAGGGAACGCCAGGGAGTGTCCGGATGGGGAGAGGGAACGCCAGGGAGTGTCCGGATGGGGAGAGGGAACGCCAGGGAGTGTCTGGATCAGGAGAGGGCGAGGGAGTGGAGTGTGCAGGAGCAGCCAGTACAGGAAACCCCTCCGTGTCGTATGGATGGAGTTTCGGGGAGATGGCTGGAGTTGTGAGCCGTGCATTTCCGAGTGGGTTTTGGGGATTCTTGCCGATGAGGAAGTCCAGTCGATCACGTGGGATCCCTCCACACTCAAGAGCCTCCTTAATACAGCCAATAGAGTGAGAGCTGAGTTCGAGCCTGAACACCGGGCACAACATCTGACACCCATGACATCCAGTACGTCCCTGACTCTGGTTACCATGGCAGCCGGAGGCCTCTGCTCCATCAGTCATGCATCACACAAGTGAGCCAAACACAGGTGTTGATTCTGGAATAGCTGCTAACTACTGCTGGAGGCAACCATGTTCCAGACCCTGACAGAGCTTGAAAAAAGACAGGCAACTCCTGAAAGGCTGCGTGGTGTTCCAGATATGACTGGGTCTGTTCTCCATCACATTAGGTTGCACTGGCCTCCAGCACCAGCCTCCAGCACCGTCTGCTGTTATTCTTCCTACAGATCGTTTTCTGATTGTGAGAGGCGGCCTTTGCTGTAGCGCAGTGTAGTTATGAACGGCTGTTGCTACAATATCAGTAGCGAACTGTTATCGGCCATCCCTGTTACACACCATCGCCTGGACCTTCCTTCGAGCTTCCCTGCATGGAGTTTCTGCCAAAGTTATGGCGCAGAGCGGGAGGAGCTGTGAGGAAGTTCCAGCCCAAGTTACTGTCCCCGTTACTGTCCCCGTTACAGTCCCATTACAGCCCTGTTACACCGTTATAGTCCCATTACACCATTACAGTCCGCGTTACAGTCCCGTTACAGCCCCGTCACACCGTTACAGCCCCGTCACACCGTTACAGCCCCGTCACACCGTTACAGCCCCGTCACACCGTTACAGCCCCGTCACACCGTTACAGCCCTGTTAGCATTGAGAGGGAGGAGGTACTAGCGGTTTTAATGGGCTTAAAAGTGGATAAATCCCCAGGCCCAGACGAGATGTATCCCAAGCTGCTGTGTGAGGCAAGGGAGGAGATTGCAGGGGCTCTGACATAAATTTTCAGAACCTCACTGTCCACAGGGGAGGTGCCAGAGGACTGGAGAACAGCTAATGTAGTACCATTATTCAAGAAGGGTAGTAGGGATAAACCAGGGAATTACAGGCCAGTGAGCCTAACATCAGTGGTAGGGAAATTATTGGAAAAAATTCTGAGGGACAGAATTAGTCTCCACTTGGAGAGGCAAGGATTAATCAAGAATAGTCAGCATGGCTTTGTCAGGGGGAGATCATGTCTAACCAATTTGATTGAATTTTTCGAGGTGGTGACTAGGTGTGTGGATGAGGGTAGTGCAGTTGATGTAGTCTACATGGACTTCAGTAAGACTTTTGACAATGTCCCACATGGGAGACTGGTCCAGAAGGTAAGAGCCCATGGGATCCAGGGCAATTTGGCACATTGGATCCAAAATTGGCTTAGTGGCAGGAGGCAGAGGGTGATAGTCGAAGGTTGTTTGTGTGACTGGAAGCCTGTGTCCAGTGGTGTACCGCAGAGATCGGTGCTGGGTCCTTTGCTGTTTGTAGTGTACATTAATGATTTAGATATGAATGTAGGAGGTATGATCAGTAAGTTCGCAGATGACATGAAAATTGGTGGAGTGGTAAATAGCAAGGAGGGAAGCCTCAGGCTACAGGACGATATAGACGGGTTGGTCAGATGGGCAGAACAGTGGCAAATGGAATTTAACCCTGAAAAGTGTGAGGTGATGCATTTTGGGAGGACTAACAAGGCAAGGGAATACACAATGAATGGTAGGACCCTAGGAAGGACAGAGGATCAGAGGGACCTTGGTGTGCATGTACATAGATCCCTGAAGGCAGCAGGACAGGTAGATAAGGTGGTTAAAAAGGCATATGGGATACTTGCCTTCATTAGCCAAAGCATAGAATATAAGAGCAGGGAGGTTATGATGGAGCTGTACAAAATGCTAGTTAGGCCACAGCTGGAATACTGTGTGCAGTTCTGGTCGCCACACTATAGGAGGGATGTGATTGCATTGGAGAGGGTGCAGAGGAGATTCACCAGGATGTTACCTGGGCTGGAGCGCTTCAGCTATGAAGAGAGACTGGACAGGCTGGGGTTGTTTTCCTTCGAGCAGAGAAGGCTGAGGGGGGGACCTGATTGAGGTGTACAAAATTATGAGGGGCATAGATAGGGTAGATAGAAAGGAACTTTTCCCCTTAGTAGAGGGGTCAATAACCAGGGGGCATAGTTTCAAGGTAAGGGGCAGGAGGTTTAGAGGGGATTTGAGGAAATACTTTTTCACTCAGAGGGTGGTTGGAATCTGGAACTCACTGCCTGAAAGGGTGGTAGAGGCAGGAACCCTCACAACATTCAAGAAGCATTTAAATGAGCACTTGAAACGCCTTAGCATACAAGGCTACGGACCAAGTGCTGGAAAATGGGATTAGAATAGACAGGGCTTGATGGCCGGTGCGGACACGATGGGCCGAAGGGCCTCTTTCTGTGCTGTATAACTCTATGACTCTATGTTACAGTCCCGTTACAGTCCTGTTACACCATTACAGTCCTGTTACACCATTACAGTCCTGTTGCACCATTACAGTCCCGTTATAGTCCCGTTACAGTCCCGTTACCATCCCATTACACCGTTACAGTCCTGTTACAGTCCTGTTACAGTCCCAATACACCGTTACAGTCCCGTTAGTCCCGTTACAGTCCTGTTGCAGTCCCGTTACACCGTTACAGTCCTGTTACACCGTTACAGTCCTGTTACAGTCCCAATACACCGTTACAGTCCCGTTAGTCCCGTTACAGTCCTGTTACAGTCCCGTTACAGTCGAATTACACTGTTACAGTCCTGTTACAGTCCCGTTACACCATTACAGTCCCGTTACACCGTTACAGTCCTGTTACAGTCCCGTTACAGTCGAATTACACTGTTACAGTCCCGTTACAGTCCTGTTACACCATTACAGTCCCGTTACACCGTTACAGTCGAATTACACTGTTACAGTCCCGTTACAGTCCCGTTACACTGTTACAGTCCCGTTACACTGTTACAGTCCCGTTACACTGTTACAGTCCCGTTACAGTCCCGTTTCACCGTTAGTCCTGTTACACCAATACAGTCCCCATTACAGTCCTGTTTCACCGTTAGTCCCATTACAGTCCTGTTTCACCGTTAGTCCCATTACAGTCCTGTTTCACCGTTAGTCCCATTACAGTCCTGTTTCACCGTTAGTCCCATTACAGTCCCGTTTCACCGTTACAGTCCAGTTACAGTCCTGTTACTGTCCTGTTTCACCTTTACAGTCCCGTTACAGTCCCGTTTCACCATTACAGTCCAGTTACAGTCCAGTTACAGTCCTGTTACACCAATACAGTCCCCATTACAGTCCTGTTACAGTACTGTTACAGTCCCGTTACAGTCCTGTTTCACCGTTACAGTCCCCGTTACAGTCCTGTTACAGTCCCTCACAATGCTGTGCTGGAAATCCGGCTGCAAGAAATGAGGCAAATCCTCCTGCTCCCCCTTGTCACCACCCCAGGGAAGAGTGGTCCACCAATCCTGGCAGCAGATGGCGGGCACGGTGAATGCACTCACCAATCAGAGGATGAGGACTGAACTGCAAAGAAAACCAGTTCCCTAATGTTCTTTTGTTACTGCTGCTGCTTCTAGTTTTCCTCACACTCTGAAATGGGGAAATTGCTTGTTAGGGCTGGTTATGGACTTACTAAAGTTTTATATTTTAAAGTAAGTAACACTGATTTGTCAGTTTTCCATCCATTCAGTTTCTCAGTCAGAAAAGACAGCATCAGGTTCCACATGCACTATCTCCCACCACCTCTCTCGACCCTCCACTGCCTCTGATTTGTCACACTGCTTGTCCGACATCCAGTATTGGATGAGCAGAAATTTTGGGAAGACCGAAGCCATTGTCTTCAGTCCCCGCCACAAACTCCGTTCCTTCGCCTCTGACTCCATCCCTCTCCCTGGCAACTGCCTGAGGCTGAACCACACTGTTCGCAACCTTGGTGTCATATTTTACCCTGAAATGAGCTTCCGACCACATATCTGCAGCATAACTAAGAACGCCTACTTGCACCTCTGTAACATCGCCCGTCTCCGCCCTTGCCTCAGCTCATCCGCTGCTGAAACCCTCATCCATGCCTTTGTTACCTCTAGACTTGACTATTCCAACGCACTCCTGGCTGGCCTCCCACATTCTACCCTACGTAAACTTGAGGTCATCCAAAACTCGGCTGCCCGTGTCCTAACTCGCACCAAGTCCCGTTCATCCATCACCCCTGTGCTCGCTGACCTACATTGGCTCCCAGTCCGGCAACGCCTCAATTTTAAAATTCTCTTTCTCGTGTTCAAATCCCCCCATGGCCTCGCCCCTTCCTATCTCTCTAACTTCCTCCAGCCCTACAACCCTCCTCCAATTCTGGCCTCTTGCGCATCCCTGATTTTAATTGCTCGTGCCTTCAGCTGCCTGGGCCCTAAGCTCTGGAATTCCCGCCTAAACCTCTCCGCCTCGCGACCTCTCTTTCCTCCTTCTTTAAGACGCTCCTTAAAACCTACCTCTTTCACCAAGCTTTTGGTCACCTGCCCTAACTTATCCTGATGTGGATCGGTGTCAGAGTTTGTTTGATAATCGCTCCTGTGAGGCGCTTTGTGATGTTTTACTACGTTAAAGGCGCTATATAAATCCAAGTTGTTGTTGTTGTAACTGGGTCAGGATCGTTGGATGATAGGGTGACTGGCTCTGGGCCATTGGTCTTCTCCATCCTTGCTCTCAGCCGCTTTATAATTGAAACACTTGAGTGGGACTGAGCCCGTCCAAACCGCTGATCCTTTCCCAGAGTCCATTGGTCGCTTTGCTGCCACCTGACAAAGCAGACACTGTGTGAAGGGTCTTCTGGTGTGAAACCAGGGAGATGCCTGGGAATAACACAGCGCTCCCAGACACAGCGCTCCCAGACACAGCGCTCCCAGACACAGCGCTCCCAGACACAGCGCTCCCAGACACAGCGCTCCCAGACACAGCGCTCCCAGACACAGCGCTCCCAGACACAGCGCAGACCAGACACAGCGCAGACCAGACACAGCGCAGACCAGACACAGCGCAGACCAGACACAGCGCTCCCAGACACAGCGCTCCCAGACACAGCGCTCCCAGACACAGCGCAGACCAGACACAGCGCCCCCCAGACACAGCGCCCCCCAGACACAGCGCCCCCCAGACACAGCGCCGAGCAGACACAGCGCCCCCCAGACACAGCGCTCCCAGACACAGCGCTCCCAGACACAGCGCTCCCAGACACAGCGCTCCCAGACACAGCGCTCCCAGACACAGCGCAGACCAGACACAGCGCCCCCCAGACACAGCGCTCCCAGACACAGCGCTCCCAGACACAGCGCTCCCAGACACAGCGCAGACCAGACACAGCGCAGACCAGACACAGCGCCCCCCAGACACAGCGCCCCCCAGACACAGCGCCCCCCAGACACAGCGCAGACCAGACACAGCGCCCCCCCAGACACAGCGCCCCCCAGACACAGCGCCCCCCCAGACACAGCGCAGACCAGACACAGCGCCCCCCCAGACACAGCGCCCCCCAGACACAGCGCTCCCCCAGACACAGCGCAGACCAGACACAGCGCCCCCCCAGACACAGCGCCCCCCAGACACAGCGCCCCCCAGACACAGCGCCCCCCCCAGACACAGCGCCGAGCAGACACAGCGCCCCCCAGACACAGCGCCCCCCAGACACAGCGCCGAGCAGACACAGCGCCGAGCAGACATGTACAGCTCCCAGTTTAAGAGCTGGATTTGAAAGTTCTGAGCAGACGCTGGTCTGGTGTCTGTGAGCGACGGGCAGTTCATGAGGAGAGTTGGACTTGACGGCAACATGAATCGGAATCTATTTGTGAGTCGAGGTGTGCAGCTGCTGAGATGAGTGGCTTCGAATTTCTTCCCATCATCATTACATTCATTAAAACCATGATCAGCAAGTCCACAAAAGGACTGACAGCAAATTAGTAGCAAACCTATTGAACACAACACTGCCTCTGCTGAATTAGTAATAACTGGTGTAATCCGATGTGCAATCCGATACAACCTGTGCAACACAAAGGTCACATCCCAGAATCTCCTGTGTACCATCAGCAAGAGAAAGCTCGCAGCGAATATAGAGAACACACAACAACAACAACAACAACAACCTGGATTTATATAGCGCCTTTAACGTAGTAAAATGTCCCAAGTCGCTTCACAGGAGCGATTATCAAACAAAATTTGACACCGAGCCACATAAGGGAAAATTAGGGCAGGTGACCAAAAGCTTGTTCAAAGAGGTCGGTTTTAAGGAGCGTCTTAAAGGAGGAAAGAGAGGTAGAGAGGCGGAGAGGTTTAGGGAGGGAATTCCAGAGCTTAGGGCCTCAGCAACAGAAGGCACGGCCACCAATGGTTGAGCGATTATAATCAGGGATGCTCATGAGGGCAGAATTAGAGGAGCGCAGATATCTCGGGGGGTTGTGGGGCTGAAGGAGATTACAGAGATAGGGAGGGGCGAGGCCATGGAGGGATTTGAAAACAAGGATGGGAATTTTGAAATCGAGGCGTTGTTTAACCAGGAGCAAATGTAGGTCAACGAACACAGAGGTGATGGGCGAACGGGACTTGGTGCGAGTTAGGACACAGGCAGCCGAGTTTTGGATAACCTCAAGTTTACGTAGGGTAGAATGTGGGAGGCCGGCCAGGAGTGCGTTGGAATAGTCAAGTCTAGAGGTAACAAAGGCATGGATAAGGGTTTCAGCAGCGGATGAGGTGAGGCAAGGGTGGAGATGGGCGATGTTACGGAGGTGGAAGTAGGCGGTCTTAGTTATGCTGCGGATATGTGGTTGGAAGCTCATTTTAGGGTTAAATATGACACCAAGGTTGTGAACAGTGTGGTTCAGCCTCAGACAGATGTTAGGGAGAGGGATGGAGTTATCACGCTGTCCTTTCACACTCTGGGACTGGGTGGTACAGTGCGTTATCACACTCTGGGACTGGGTGGTACAGTGGGTTATCACACTGTCCTTTCACACTCTGAGACTGGGTGATACAGTGGGTTATCACACTCTGGGACTGGGTACAGTGGGTTATCACACTCTGGGACTGGGTACAGTGGGTTATCACACTCTGGGACTGGGTACAGTGGGTTATCACACTCTGGGACTGGGTACAGTGGGTTATCACACTCTGGGACTGGGTACAGTGGGTTATCACTCTGGGACTGGGTACAGTGGGTTATCACACTCTGGGACTGGGTGGTACAGTGGGTTATCACACTCTGGGACTGGGTACAGTGGGTTATCACACTCTGGGACTGGGTACAGTGGGTTATCACACTCTGGGACTGGGTACAGTGGGTTATCACACTCTGGGACTGGGTGGTACAGTGGGTCATCACACTCTGGGACTGGGTGGTACAGTGGGTTATCACACTCTGGGACTGGGTACAGTGGGTTATCACACTCTGGGACTGGGTACAGTGGGTTATCACACTCTGGGACTGGGTACAGTGGGTTATCACACTCTGGGACTGGGTACAGTGGGTTATCACACTCTGGGACTGGGTACAGTGGGTTATCACACTCTGGGACTGGGTACAGTGGGTTATCACTCTGGGACTGGGTACAGTGGGTTATCACACTCTGGGACTGGGTGGTACAGTGGGTCATCACACTCTGGGACTGGGTGGTACAGTGGGTTATCACACTCTGGGACTGGGTACAGTGGGTTATCACACTCTGGGACTGGGTATACCTGTTCAGGTCAAGCGTTCCATCCCGACAACTCTCTGAGTGAAAAGATTGAACTGTTGATTTTTACTGATGGTGCCTTGGAGTAAGTGTTGGGCTGGCGGGAGAACCTCCTGGTTCTGGTTAGTATTCACAGAATCCCCACTATGCCACCATGTTGCCGTATTCTGTTTGGTGTTTGCTGACTCATATTAAACTCTGGACAGGGAAAGGTGACTTTCTGCTGCAGCCTGCTCAAGCTGCCCTCAGTCTGGGAATGCTCCTGATTCGGGCAGTTGTGTTTGAAATGCAGAAGAGATAAAGTTGAAGTGTGTGTGCGGTGAAGGTGCGGGTAGTGAAATAGCTGGAGGTCGCTGCAGGACTTGTCTGCTGACAGTCCTGCCATTGTGCTGCTCCTGCAGGGAGTTGAGCCAATCACAGAGCCACATGCAGTGCCCGAGGGGTGCAGCCTGTCACACTGACCTTTGATGCGGCTCCTATTTACTGGCAGTTCTGAAGGAGTTCAGGTGCGATAGAATACCAACTTCTCTGGGTCCCAGTTGCGTTTGCAAAGCCCGTGTGAGCTGCCTCATTGACACTTGGACCGCTCTGTCCTGCATCTGCTCAGCTTCTCGCCATGTTACTGGGTAAGTTGCAATCTTGCAGTTATCACAGTGGAAAGTCAGTGTTGTGTATAACAAGCACCTTCCTCCTTCGACTGCCCTCACTGCTCGCTGGGTGTGGAGTTGGTGCAGCTTGATTCACAGACTCTCTTGTGTCAGTCTGTGACTCTGCCACGAGCAGCCTTGCTCATTTACTTTGCCTCAACTTGATTGTTCAAACGGTGCTTTTAGTCGTTTTATACAAATTCCTTGGACCAGGTGTGAGGATTTCTGAGTGCAAGGGTCGGGTAACCAAAGGACACAGAGTTAAGATAAATGTCAAAAGAACCAGAGGGGGAATGAGGAGAATGTTTTTTACTCAGCGAGTTGTTGTGATCTGGAACGCGCTGCCTGAAAGGCAGATTCAACAGTAACTTTCAAAAAGAAATTGGATAAACAGTTGAAAAGAATGAAGTGCAGGGCGATGGGGAAAGAGCCGGGGGGAGCGGGAATAATTGGAGAGCTCGACCAAAGAGCCGGCACAGGCACGATGGGCCGAATGGCCTCCTGCTGTGCTGTGTAATTCTATGATTAAGGAAAGTTACAGGAGTCTCCAAGGTCAGGGAATTAGGTGATCTTTATTTAAACAGGCAAAAAAAATAGCAAATAGTAAAGGAAATTTATTTCTGCATCTTCACAATTGCAAGGGTTCTATCTTGAGACGTATGTGTATCAGAGAGGTGAGTGCGAGAGAGGTGAGTGCGAGAGAGGTGAGTGCGAGAGAGGTGAGTGCGAGAGAGGTGAGTGCGAGAGAGGTGAGTGCGAGAGAGGTGAGTGCGAGAGAGGTGAGTGCGAGAGAGGTGAGTGCGAGAGAGGTGAGTGCGAGAGAGGTGAGTGCGAGAGAGGTGTGAGTGCGAGAGAGGTGTGAGTGCGAGAGAGGTGTGAGTGCGAGAGAGGTGTGAGTGCGAGAGAGAGGTGAGTGCGAGTGAGAGAGGTGAGTGTGTGTGAGAGAGGTGAGTGTGTGTGAGAGAGGTGAGTGTGTGTGAGAGAGGAGAGAGCGAGAGAGGAGGGTGCGAGAGAGGAGAGAGTGAGAGGAGGGTGTGCGAGAGAGGAGGGTGCGAGAGAGGAGGGTGTGCGAGAGAGGGAGTGCGAGAGAGGTGAGTGCGGGAGAGGTGAGTGCGAGAGAGGTGAATGCGAGAGAGGTGAGTGCGAGAGAGGTGAGTGCGAGAGAGGTGAGTGCGGGAGAGGTGAGTGCGGGAGAGGTGAGTGCGGGAGAGGTGAGTGCGGGAGAGGTGAGTGCGGGAGAGGTGAGTGCGGGAGAGGTGAGTGCGGGAGAGGTGAGTGCGGGAGAGGTGAGTGCGGGAGAGGTGAGTGCACCAGAGGTGAGTGCACCAGAGGTGAGTGCGAGAGAGGTGAGTGCGTACCAGAGGTGAGTGTGAGAGAGATGAGTGTGAGAAGTGTGTGTGAGAGAGGTGTGTGAGAGAGGTGAGTGTGAGAAGTGTGTGTGAGAGAGGTGAGTGTGAGAGAGAGTGTGAGAGAGGTGTGTGTGAGAGAGGTGTGTGTGAGAAGTGTGCGAGAGAGGTGAGTGCGGGAGAGGTGAGTGCGGGAGAGGTGAGTGCGGGAGAGGTGAGTGCGGGAGAGGTGAGTGCGGGAGAGGTGAGTGCGGGAGAGGTGAGTGCGGGAGAGGTGAGCGCGGGAGAGGTGTGTGTACCAGAGGTGAGTGCGGGAGAGGTGAGTGCGGGAGAGGTGAGTGCGGGAGAGGTGAGTGCGGGAGAGGTGAGTGCGGGAGAGGTGAGTGCGGGAGAGGTGAGTGCGGGAGAGGTGAGTGCGAGAGAGGTGAGTGCGGGAGAGGTGCGTGCGGGAGAGGTGAGTGCGAGAGAGGTGTGTGTACCAGAGGTGAGTGCGGGAGAGGTGAGTGCGGGAGAGGTGTGTGTACCAGAGGTGAGTGCGGGAGAGGTGAGTGCGGGAGAGGTGAGTGCGGGAGAGGTGAGTGCGGGAGAGGTGAGTGCGGGAGAGGTGAGTGCGGGAGAGGT
Organism: Squalus acanthias; assembly: GCA_030390025.1. Taxonomy (NCBI): domain Eukaryota; kingdom Metazoa; phylum Chordata; class Chondrichthyes; order Squaliformes; family Squalidae; genus Squalus; species Squalus acanthias. The sequence continues at coordinate 25,569 of JASTWF010002387.1, forward strand.
GAGTGCGGGAGAGGTGTGTGTACCAGAGGTGAGTGCGAGAGAGGTGAGTGCGGGAGAGGTGAGTGCGGGAGAGGTGAGTGCGGGAGAGGTGTGTGTACCAGAAGTGAGTGCGAGAGAGGTGAGTGCGGGAGAGGTGAGTGCGGGAGAGGTGAGTGCGGGAGAGGTGAGTGCGGGAGAGGTGAGTGCGGGAGAGGTGAGTGCGGGAGAGGTGAGTGCGGGAGAGGTGAGTGCGAGAGAGGTGAGTGCGAGAGAGGTGAGTGCGGGAGAGGTGCGTGCGAGAGAGGTGCGTGCGGGAGAGGTGCGTGCGGGAGAGGTGAGTGCGGGAGAGGTGAGTGCGGGAGAGGTGAGTGCGGGAGAGGTGAGTGCGGGAGAGGTGAGTGCGGGAGAGGTGAGTGCGGGAGAGGTGAGTGCGGGAGAGGTGAGTGCGAGAGAGGTGCGTGCGAGAGAGGTGTGTGTACCAGAGGTGAGTGCGGGAGAGGTGAGTGCGGGAGAGGTGAGTGCGAGAGAGGTGAGTGCGAGAGAGGTGAGTGCGGGAGAGGTGAGTGCGGGAGAGGTGAGTGCGGGAGAGGTGAGTGCGGGAGAGGTGAGTGCGGTTGAGGTGAGTGCGGGAGTGGTGAGTGCGGGAGAGGTGCGTGCGGGAGAGGTGAGTGCGGGAGAGGTGAGTGCGGGAGAGGTGAGTGCGGGAGAGGTGAGTGCGGGAGAGGTGAGTGCGGGAGAGGTGAGTGCGAGAGAGGTGTGAGTGCGAGAGAGGTGCGTGCGAGAGAGGTGAGTGCGAGAGAGAGAGGTGAGTGCGAGAGAGGTGAGTGCGAGAGAGGTGAGTGCGGGAGAGGCGAGTGCGAGAGAGGTGTGAGTGCGAGAGAGGTGAGTGCGAGAGAGGTGAGTGCGGGAGAGGTGAGTGCGAGAGAGGTGTGAGTGCGAGAGAGGTGTGAGTGCGAGAGAGAGGTGAGTGCGAGAGAGAGAGGTGAGTGCGAGTGAGAGGTGAGTGTGTGTGAGAGAGATGAGTGTGTGTGAGAGAGGTGAGTGTGTGTGAGAGAGGTGAGTGTGTGTGAGAGAGGAGAGAGCGAGAGAGGAGGGTGCGAGAGAGGAGAGAGTGAGAGGAGGGTGTGCGAGAGAGGAGGGTGCGAGAGAGGAGGGTGTGCGAGAGAGGGAGTGCGAGAGAGGTGAGTGCGGGAGAGGTGAGTGCGAGAGAGGTGAGTGCGAGAGAGGTGAGTGCGAGAGAGGTGAGTGCGGGAGAGGTGAGTGCGGGAGAGGTGAGTGCGAGAGAGGTGAGTGCGGGAGAGGTGAGTGCGGGAGAGGTGAGTGCGGGAGAGGTGAGTGCGAGAGAGGTGTGTGTACCAGAGGTGAGTGCGGGAGAGGTGAGTGCGGGAGAGGTGAGTGCGGGAGAGGTGCGTGCGGGAGAGGTGAGTGCGGGAGAGGTGAGTGCGGGAGAGGTGAGTGCGGGAGAGGTGAGTGCGGGAGAGGTGAGTGCGGGAGAGGTGAGTGCGGGAGAGGTGAGTGCACCAGAGGTGAGTGCGAGAGAGGTGAGTGCGTACCAGAGGTGAGTGTGAGAGAGATGAGTGTGAGAAGTGTGTGTGAGAGAGGTGTGTGAGAGAGGTGAGTGTGAGAAGTGTGTGTGAGAGAGGTGAGTGTGAGAGAGAGTGTGAGAGAGGTGTGTGTGAGAGAGGTGTGTGTGAGAAGTGTGCGAGAGAGGTGAGTGCGGGAGAGGTGAGTGCGGGAGAGGTGAGTGCGGGAGAGGTGAGTGCGGGAGAGGTGAGTGCGGGAGAGGTGAGTGCGGGAGAGGTGAGTGCGGGAGAGGTGAGTGCGAGAGAGGTGTGTGTACCAGAGGTGAGTGCGGGAGAGGTGAGTGCGGGAGAGGTGAGTGCGGGAGAGGTGAGTGCGGGAGAGGTGAGTGCGGGAGAGGTGAGTGCGGGAGAGGTGTGTGTACCAGAGGTG
>JASTWF010002388.1:0-28775 GCA_030390025.1 Squalus acanthias
TCCCGCACACACACTCCCCACGCACACACTCCCCACACACACACACTCCCCACACACACACTCCCCACGCACACACTCCCCACGCACACACTCCCCACGCACACACTCCCCACACACACACTCCCCACACACACAATCCCCACACACGCACTCCCCACGCGCGCACGCACTCCCCACACACTCACTCCCCACACACTCCCCACACACGCACACCCCACGCGTGCACACTCCCCACACGCGCACACTCCCCACACACACTCCCCACACGCACTCCCCACACACACACTCCCCACACACGCACTCCCCACACACACGCACTCCCCACACACACGCACTCCCCACACACGCACTCCCCACACACGCACTCCCCTCACACGCACTCCCCTCACACGCACACCCCACGCGCGCACACTCCCCACACGCGCGCACACCCCACACACACACTCCCCACACACGCACTCCCCACACACTCCCCACTCGCACACACTCCCCACACACACACTCCCCACACACGCACTCCCCACACACGCACTCCCCACACACGCCCCACGCACACACTCCCCACACAGACACTCCCCACACACGCACTCCCCACACACACACTCCCCACACACACACTCCCCACACACGCACTCCCCACACACACACTCCCCACACACGCACTCCCCACACACACACTCCCCACACACACACTCCCCACGCACACACTCCCCACACACACACTCCCCACGCACACACTCCCCACGCACACACTCCCCACACACGCACTCCCCACACACGCACTTCCCACACACTCCCCACGCGCACACTCCCCCCACACACACACTCCACACGCGCACACACTCCCCACACACACTCCCCACGCGCGCACACTCCCCACACACTCCCCACACACACACTCCCCACACACACACTCCCCACGCGCGCACACTCCCCACATACTCCCCACACACACACTCCCCACACACACACACTCCCCACACACACACTCCCCACACACACACTCCCCACGCACACACTCCCCACACACACACTCCCCACACACACCCCCCCCCACACGCACACTCCCCACACACACACTCCCCACACACACACTCCGCACCCACACACACACTCCCCACGCACAAACACTCCCCACACACACACAACCCCCACACACACACTCCCCACGCACACACACTCCCCGCACACACACTCCCCACGCACACACTCCCCACACACACACACTCCCCACACACACACTCCCCACGCACACACTCCCCACGCACACACTCCCCACACACACACTCCCCACACACACAATCCCCACACACGCACTCCCCACGCGCGCACGCACTCCCCACACACTCACTCCCCACACACGCACACCCCACGCGTGCACACTCCCCACACGCGCACACTCCCCACACGCACTCCCCACACACACACTCCCCACACACGCACTCCCCACACACACGCACTCCCCACACACACGCACTCCCCACACACGCACTCCCCACACACGCACTCCCCTCACACGCACACCGCACGCGCGCACACTCCCCACACGCGCGCACACCCCACACACACACTCCCCACACACGCACTCCCCACACACTCCCCACTCGCACACACTCCCCACACACACACTCCCACACACGCACTCCCACACACGCACTCCCACACACGCCCCACGCACACACTCCCCACACAGACAGTCCCCACACACGCACTCCCCACACACACTCCCCACACACACACTCCCCACACACGCACTCCCCACACACACACTCCCCACACACGCACTCCCCACACACACACTCCCCACACACACACTCCCCACGCACACACTCCCCACACACGCACTCCCCACACACGCACTTCCCACACACTCCCCACGCACACACTCCCCACACACACACACTCCCCACACACACACTCCCCACGCGCGCACACTCCCCACACACAAACTCCCCACACACACTCCCCACACACACACTCCCCACACACACACACTCCCCACACACACGCACTCCCCACACACACGCACTCCCCACACACACACACTCCCCACACACACGCACTCCCCACACACACGCACTCCCCACACACACGCACTCCCCACACACACACACTCCCCGCGTGCGCACTCCCCACACACGCACTCCCCACACACGCACTCCCCACACACGCACTCCCCTCACACGCACTCCCCTCACACGCACACCCCACGCGCGCACACTCCCCACACGCGCACACTCCCCACACACGCACTCCCCACACACACACTCCCCACACACACACTCCCCACACACACACTCCCCACACACACACTCCCCACACACACACTCCCCACACACACACACTCCCCACACACACACTCCCCACACACACACTCCCCACGCGCGCGCACTCCCCACACACACACACTCCCCACACACACACTCCCCACACACGCACTCCCCACGCGCACACTCCCCACACACACACTCCCCACACACACACTCCCCACGCGCGCACACTCCCCACACACGCACTCCCCGCACACGCACACCCCACGCGCGCACACTCCCCACACACACTCCCCACAAATGCACTCCCCACGCGCGCACACTCCCCACACACGCACTCCCCGCACACGCACACCCCACGCGCGCACACTCCCCACACACACTCCCCACACACACTCCCCACAAATGCACTCCCCACGCGCGCACACTCCCCACACACGCACTCCCCACACACACACTCCCCACACACACACTCCCCACACACACACTCCCCACACACACACTCCCCACGCGAGCGCACTCCCCACACACACGCACTCCCCACACACACACTCCCCACACACGCACTCCCCACGCGCACACTCCCCACACACACACTCCCCACGCGCGCGCACTCCCCACGCGCACACTCCCCACACACACACTCCCCACGCGCGCACACTCCCCACACACGCACTCCCCGCACACGCACACCCCACGCGCGCACACTCCCCACACACACTCCCCACACACACTCCCCACAAATGCACTCCCCACAGCGCGCACCACTCCCCACACACGCACTCCCCACGCACGCCTCCCCACGCGCTCGCCCTCCCCACACACTCCCCACACACACACTCCCCACACACGCACTCCCCACACACGCACTCCCCACACACGCACTCCCCACACACGCACTCCCCTCACACGCACTCCCCTCACACGCACACCCCACGCGCGCACACTCCCCACACGCGCACACTCCCCACACACGCACTCCCCACACACACACTCCCCACACACACACTCCCCACACACACACTCCCCACACACACACTCCCCACACACACACACTCCCCACACACACACTCCCCACCGCGCGCGCACTCCCCACGTGCACACTCCCCAAACACACACTCCCCACACACACACTCCCCACGCGCGCACACTCCCCACACACGCACTCCCCGCACACGCACACCCCACGCGCGCACACTCCCACACACACTCCCACAAATGCACTCCCCACGCGCGCACACTCCCCACACACGCACTCCCCGCACACGCACACCCCACGCGCGCACACTCCCCACACACACTCCCCACACACACTCCCCACAAATGCACTCCCCACGCGCGCACACTCCCCACACACGCACTCCCCACACACACACTCCCCACACACACACACTCCCCACACACACACTCCCCACGCGAGCGCACTCCCCACACACACGCACTCCCCACACACACACTCCCCACACACGCACTCCCCACGCGCACACTCCCCACACACACACTCCCCACGCGCGCGCACTCCCCACGCGCACACTCCCCACACACACACTCCCCACGCGCGCACACTCCCCACACACGCACTCCCCGCACACGCACACCCCACGCGCGCACACTCCCCACACACACACTCCCCACACACACACTCCCCACAAATGCACTCCCCACGCGCGCACACTCCCCACACACGCACTCCCCACGCACGCACTCCCCACGCGCTCGCCCTCCCCACACACACACTCCCCACACACACACTCCCCACGCGCACACACTCCCCACACACACACTCCCCACGCGCGCACACTCCCCACACACTCCCCACACACACACTCCCCACCCACACACTCCCCACGCGCGCACACCCCACACACACAATCCCCACACACACACTCCCCCACACACGCACTCCCCACGCGCGCACGCACTCCCCACACACTCACTCCCCACACACTCCCCACACACGCACACCCCACACACACACTCCCCACACACACACACCCCACACACACACTCCCCACACACACACTCCCCACACACGCACTCCCCACACACGCACTCCCCACACACACACTCCCCACACACGCACTCCCCACACACGCACTCCCCTCACACGCACACCCCACGCGTGCACACTCCCCACACGCGCACACTCCCCACACACTCCCCACACTCACTCCCCACACACACACTCCCCACACACGCACTCCCCACACACACGCACTCCCCACACACACGCACTCCCCACACACGCACTCCCCTCACACGCACTCCCCTCACACGCACACCCCACGCGCGCACACTCCCCACACGCGCGCACACCCCACACACACACACCCCACACACGCACTCCCCACACACTCCCCACTCGCACACACTCCCCACACACACACTCCCCACACACGCACTCCCCACACACGCACTCCCCACACACGCACTCCCCACACACTCCCCATGCACACACTCCCCACACAGACACTCCCCACACTTGCACTCCCCACACACACACTCCCCACACACACACTCCCCACACACGCACTCCCCACACACACACTCCCCACACACACACTCCCCACACACACACTCCCCACACACACTCCCCACGCACACACTCCCCACGCACACACTCCCCACACACGCACTCCCCACACACGCACTTCCCACACACTCCCCACGCACACACTCCCCACGCACACACTCCCCACGCACACACTCCCCACACACACACACTCCCCACACACACACTCCCCACGCGCGCACACTCCCCACACACAAACTCCCCACACACACACTCCCCACACACACACTCCCCACACACACGCACTCCCCACACACACGCACTCCCCACACACACACACTCCCCACACACACACACTCCCCACACACACACACTCCCCACACACACGCACTCCCCACACACACGCACTCCCCACACACACACTCCCCACACACACACACTCCCCACACACACGCACTCCCCACACACACACACTCCCCGCGCGCACACTCCCCACACACGCACTCCCCACACTCGCACTCCCCACACACGCACTCCCCACACACGCACTCCCCTCACACGCACTCCCCTCACACGCACACCCCACGCGCGCACACTCCCCACACGCGCACACTCCCCACACACGCACTCCCCACACACACACTCCCCACACACACACTCCCCACACACACACTCCCCCCACACACACACTCCCCACACACACACACTCCCCACACACACACTCCCCACACACACACTCCCCACGCGCGCGCACTCCCCACACACGCACTCCCCACACACACACTCCCCACACACGCACACTCCCCACACACGCACTCCCCGCACACGCACACCCCACGCGCGCACACTCCCCACACACACTCCCACAAATGCACACCCCACGCGCGCACACTCCCCCACACACACTCCCCACACACACTCCCCACAAATGCACTCCCCACACGCGCACACTCCCCACACACGCACTCCCCACACACGCACTCCCACACACACACACTCCCCACACACACACTCCCCACACACACACTCCCCACGCGAGCGCACTCCCCACACACACGCACTCCCCACACACACACTCCCACACACGCACTCCCCACGCGCACACTCCCCACACACACACTCCCCACACACACACTCCCCACGCGCGCACACTCCCCACACACGCACTCCCCGCACACGCACACCCCACGCGCGCACACTCCCCACACACACTCCCCACACACACTCCCCACAAATGCACTCCCCACGCGCGCACACTCCCCACACACGCACTCCCCACGCACGCACTCCCCACGCGCTCGCCCTCCCCACACACTCCCCACACACACACTCCCCACACACACACTCCCCACGCGCGCACACTCCCCACACACACACTCCCCACCCACACACTCCCCACACACACACTCTCCCCACACACACACTCCCCACACACACACTGCCCACGCGCGCACACTCCCCACACACTCCCCACACACACACACTCCCCACACACACACTCCCCACGCGCGCACATTCCCCACACACTCCCCCCACACACACACTCCCCACGCGCACACACTCCCCACACACACACTCCCCACGCGCGCACACTCCCCACACACACACTCCCCACGCGCGCACACTCCCCACATACTCCCCACACACACACTCCCCACACACACACACTCCCCACACACACACTACCCACGCGCACACACTCCCCACACACTCCCCACACACACTCCCCACACACACACACTCCCCACACACACACTCCCCACACACACACTCCCCACACACTCCCCACACACACACTCCCCACACACACTCCCCACGCGCGCACTCTCCCCACACACTCCGCACACACTCCCCACGCGCACACACACTCCCCACGCGCACACACACTCCCCACACACTCCCCACGCGCACACACACTCCCCACACACTCCCCATGCGCGCACACACTCCCCACGCGCGCACACACACGCCCCACGCGCACACACACTCCCCATGCGCACACACACTCCCCACGCGCACACACACTCCACACGCACACTCCCCACGCGCTCACACACCCCCCCAGACAGACGCAGACACGCAGACCCACACCTTCCAGCTGGGCCCCCTGGCTGAATTGACTTCTTCTCCCTAGTCCAGATGTGATGAGGCCGATTGTAACACTCCTACTGCTACTAGCTCAGCACCGACTGGGGATCGATTCCTGAACCATCTGGCCCGCATGTCTCACGCCGTGCATCATACTAAATAACCAGCAGGCTCAGTAACCCACCACCTCCGGTAGAACGTTTACTAAGAGGCAAAGAGACTGGTGAACAACCGTGCCCGTCACACCACAAGAACATTAACGGTCCCAGGTGTGACCCCAAACCCCCTCAGCACCGCGGTAAGGGAATGGGCAGGTCTCGAGGAGACGGGCACAATGCCGTCATCACTAACTACCCCGTTAACCCTCTGAGGCTGGAAGTAGCAGGAGACGTCAGTGGGCAGGAGCTGGGTGCGCTCGACCAAAGATGTCACTTGTTTCAGCCTCCATGAAAATAGTGAACCGAAAAACATCATAAATCAGAGGGTGACACGGTCCTCGGGCAGTTATCGAGCTTCTGCTGAAAGACGGAATCAATGGGAGTTTGGAGTCTTGCTCTGACGGTATTTTGTGGCTGCTGATTGGATACTGAGCTGTGAGGGGATGTGCTTGCTTTCCCAGGTGTGTAAGTATGATTATGTCGAGGTTCACAGTGGGCTGTCCTCTGAATCCAAACTACATGGCCGGTTCTGTGGCTCCGAAAAGCCCGGCATCATAACGTCGCAATTCAACAACATGCGGATCGAGTTCAAGTCTGACAACACAGTGTCCAAGAAAGGCTTCAAAGGGCAGTTCTTCTCAGGTGAGGCTGGCTGTGTCAGCAGCTTCACTGTGGGTTTTATCTCCGAGTGTTTAGTTGCTGAGGGGTGAGCGGAATTCCCGGAGCGGAGCAGCCAGCAGTGAAGACTCCTGGAACAAAACTAAAGGAGTTTTATGTGGTTAAAGATCTCGGCCTAGAAATGGATTGACACCACACCGGTTCCGACAGACAGAAACTGGGCGCCTCAGCAACCAATGTGGCGGCTGGCGCTCTTCTGCCGCGGAATCTGCCCGCCATTTTGGGCACTTGGCTGAAGGCTGCAGTATAGGTGTCCCGGACCCGCCTGAAACAGGACTAACGCCTGTTTGAGGCCCCATTCCCGAAATTGGGCTGCCCCAAACATAACCAGATCTCCACGCGGGCTAACCGATGGTCCCTAAAAAAAAACCGCTGCAGGCTGTCACCAAGAAAAATACCAATAACGGCTCATCAGCAGTCCCGTAGAATGTTGCCAGTCGCCACTCGGGGCCCTCTGGATCCACCGCCGGATGGTGGCGGTTTCTCCAGGGGCCAGAGGGCTGCCAGTGAGGGAGTGACCGTACTACAGTGAGATTGTGTTGGTTAGCCTGCACGCAGTGACTGTGCCAGGAAGAGGGGCAGTGACTGTGCCGCGGTGAGGGGCGGTGACTGTGCCGCGGTGAGGGGCGGTGAATGTGCCGCGGTGAGGGGCTGTGACTGTGCCGCGGTGAGGGGCGGTGACTGTGCCGCGGTGAGGGGCGGTGACTGTGCCGCGGTGAGGGGCGGTGACTGTGCCGCGGTGAGGGGCGGTGACTGTGCCGCGGTGAGGGGCGGTGACTGTGCCGCGGTGAGGGGCGGTGACTGTGCCGCGGTGAGGGGCGGTGAATGTGCCGCGGTGAGGGGCGGTGACTGTGCCGCGGTGAGGGGCGGTGACTGTGCCGCGGTGAGGGGCGGTGACTGTGCCGCGGTGAGGGGTGGTGACTGTGCCGCGGTGAGGGGCGGTGACTGTGCCGTGGTGAGGAGCGGTGACTGTGCCGCGGTGAGGGGCGGTGACTGCCGCGGTGAGGGGCGGTGACTGTGCCGCGGTGAGGGGCGGTGAATGTGCCGCGGTGAGGGGCGGTGACTGTGCCGGGGTGAGGGGCGGTGACTGTGCCGCGGTGAGGGGCGGTGACTGTGCCGCGGTGAGGGGCGGTGACTGTGCCGGGTGAGGGGCGGTGACTGTGCCGGGTGAGGGGTGGTACCCTGCGCGTGCCAGTGCCGGTATCCCTCCATCCTCACTGTTGAAATGAAGACTCCTCACCACGTCTCTTAATCCAAGTGATTCTTTGCCAGGACCCGGCTATGGTGGAGTTCCTCATCTCCCTCCTGCAGCCTCAGGCAGTGAAATCCCAAGCTGGCTGTCACTGTATTAATGATTGACCTCGGCTTCTCTGCTACTCTTTGACCCTTCGTGGTCCTCTTGTCCTCGGTCGCTCATGTTCCTTTCTTGATGAAGAGCGGCTCGCCCGCGAGTTTATGCCTGACGCTGTTCGATCTTTCGGTTCCCAGATAAAGACGAGTGCTCGGTGGACAATGGGGGTTGTCAGCACGAGTGTCTGAACACACTCGGCAGCTACATCTGCCAGTGTCGCAATGGCTTCATCCTGCATGAAAACCGCCTCGACTGTAAAGAAGGTCAGTGGGCCTGACTCTCTCACGGACTCATTTATTGCAAGTGTACTGTGCCCTGTTGTGGGGCAAATAGTCTAAACCAGTCTGTGGTAAGATTCACACAGACTCTGCTTTGAAGTAGCTTTAATGATGGACAGAGAACTCTTCCTTGCCTTTGTCTGGAGCGCTCCGTTCCTTCCTAGAGCAAGTGTGTATTTATATCGAACCTAATCACAACCACAGGCCTCACCTCCGCTTCCTATGTCATTATGTAGGGAGTTCTTTAATAACAACACCTTGCATTTTATCGCACCTTTAATGTAGAACAACATCCCAAACAACACAGGAATAATAATAAAAAATAGACGCTGAGCCAAAGGAGATATTAGAAGAGGTCAAAGAGCTCTTCAACTAGCTTGGCAGGGGGATGGGATACGGAGTGGAGCTATAGTAGGGGGTGATGCACAGCCAAATATAGAGGAAAAAACAAGTCAGCCTGGAAGGCAGAGCAAATATGTAACGGCACAAGGGAGTATGGCAAGGCTGGATGGCATTTATTTGAATGCAAGGAGTCTTGCGAGTAAGGCAGATGAATTGAAGGTGTTGATGAACACATGGGAGTATGATATTGCTGCTATCACAGAGACATGGTTGAGGGAGGGGCAGGACTGGCAGCTCAATATTCCGGGGTATAGAATCTTCAGGCGAGACAGAGGTGGGTGTAAAAGAGGAGGGGGTGTCGCAATATTAATCAAGGAGTCAATTACTGCTGTAAGGAGGGATGATATCTTAGCAGGTTCCTCTAATGAGGCCATATGGGTAGAACTTAAAAACAAAAAGAGGGCAAGCACTTTGCTGGGAGTGTACTATAGGCCCCCAAACAGTCAGGGGGAGATAGAGGAACAGATATGTAGGCAAATCTCAGAGAAGTGTAGAAATAATAGGGTAATAATAGTAGGGGATTTCAACTTCCCCAATATTAACTGGGATAGTCAGAGTGTGAAAGGCTTAGAGGGTGCGGAATTCTTAAAGTGCATCCAGGAGAGCTTTTTGAGCCAGCATGTAGAAAGTCCTACAAGAGAGGGGGCGGTACTGGACCTAATTCTAGGGAATGTAGCCGGGCAAGTGGTAGAAGTGTTAGTAGGAGAGCATTTTGGTGACAGTGACCATAATTCGGTGAGATTTAAGGTAGTCATGGAAAAGGACAAAGATGGACCGGAAATAAAGGTTCTAAATTGGGGGAAGGCCAATTTTAATATGATAAGGCAGGATCTGGCCAAAGTGGACTGGGATCAGCTACTTGTAGGAAAATCCACATCAGAGCATTGGGAGTCTTTCAGAAAGGAAATAGAGAGAGTACAACACCAACATGTTCCCGTAAAGGTCAAGGGTGGGACCAACAAGCCCAGGGAACCCTGGATGTCAAGGAATATACAAGAATGGATTAGAAAAAAAAGGGAGGCTTTTGGCAGATACAAAGGACTAAAAACAGTGGAAGCCCTAGAGGAGTATAGAAAGTGCAGGGGGGTACTTAAAAAAGAAATTAGGAGAGCGAAGAGGGGGCATGAAAAAACACTGGCGGGCAAAATAAAGGAAAATCCCAAGGTGTTTTATAAGTATATTAAGGGCAAGAGGATAACCAGGGAAAGAGTAGGGCCCATTAGGGACCAAAGTGACAATCTGTGTGTAGAGCCGGAAGATGTAGGTGAGGTTTTAAATGAATATTTTGAATCTGTGTTCACTATGGAGAAGGATAATGTAGGCATAGAAATCAGGCAGGGGGATTGTGATATACTTGAATAAATTAGTATTGAGAGGGAGGAGGTACTAGCGGTTTTAGCGGGCTTAAAAGTGGATAAATCCCCAGGCCCTGACAAGATCTATCCCAGGCTGCTGTGTGAGGCAAGGGAGGAGATTGCAGGGGCTCTGACACAAATTTTCAGAACCTCTCTGGCCACAGGGGAGGTGCCAGAGGACTGGAGAACAGCTAACGTTGTACCATTATTCAAGAAGGGTAGTAGGGATAAACCAGGGAATTACAGGCCAGTGAGCCTAACATCAGTGGTAGGGAAATTATTGGAAAAAATTCTGAGGGACAGAATTAGTCTCCACTTGGAGAGGCAAGGATTAATCAAGGATAGTCAGCATGGCTTTGTCAGGGGGAGATCATGTCTAACCAATTTGATTGAATTTTTCAAGGGGGTGACTAGGTGTGTGGATGAGTGTAGTGCAGTTGATGTAGTCTACATGGACTTCAGTAAGGCTTTTGACAAAGTCCCGCATGGGAGACTGGTCAAGAAGGTAAGAGCCCATGGGATCCAGGGCAATTTGGCACATTGGATCCAAAATTGGCTTAGTGGCAGGAGGCAGAGGGTGATGGTCGAAGGTTGTTTTTGTGACTGGAAGCCTGTGTCCAGTGGTGTACCACAGAGATCGGTGCTGGGTCCTTTGCTGTTTGTAGTGTACATTAATGATTTAGATATGAATGTAGGAGGTATGATCAGTAAGTTCGCAGATGACACGAAAATTGGTGGAGTGGTAAATAGCGAGGAGGGAAGCCTCAGGCTACAGGACGATATAGACGGGTTGGTCAGATGGGCAGAACAGTGGTAAATGGAATTTAACTCTGAAAAGTGTGAGGTGATGCATTTTGGGAGGACTAACAAGGCAAGGGAATACACAATGAATGGTAGGACCCTAGGAAGGACAGAGGATCAGAGGGACCTTGGTGTGCATGTACATAGATCCCTGAAGGCAGCAGGAAAGGTAGATAAGGTGGTTAAAAAGGCATATGGGATACTTGCCTTCATTAGCCGAGACATAGAATATAAGAGCAGGGAGGTTATGATGGAGCTGTACAAAACGCTAGTTAGGCCACAGCTGGAATACTGTGTGCAGTTCTGGTCGCCACACTATAGGAAGGATGTGATTGCATTGGAGAGGGTGCAGAGGAGATTCACCAGGATGTTACCTGGGCTGGAGCGCTTCAGCTATGAAGAGAGACTGGACAGGCTGGGGTTGTTTTCCTTAGAGCAGAGAAGGCTGAGGGGGGACCTGATTGAGGTGTACAAAATTATGAAGAGCATAGATAGGGTAGATAGAAAGGAACTTTTCCCCTTAGTAGAGGGGTCAATAACCAGGGGGCATAGTTTCAAGGTAAGGGGCAGGAGGTTTAGAGGGGATTTGAGGAAAAACATTTTCACCCAGAGGGTGGTTGGAATCTGGAACTCCGTGCCTGAAAGGGCGGTAGAGGCAGGAACCCTCACAACATTCAAGAAGCATTTAGATGAGCACTTGAAACGCCATAGCATACAAGGCTACGGACCAAGTGCTGGAAAATGGGATTAGAATAGACAGGGCTTGATGGCCGGCACGGACACGATGGGCTGAAGGGCTTCTTTCTGTGCTGTATAACTCTATGACTCTATGACTATGAGCTGTTTTTTAAGGATGCCTTAAAAGGAGGTGGCGAGGCGGAGAGGTTTAGGGAGGGAATTCCAGAGTGTGGGGCCCAGGCAGCTGAAGGCACGGCCGCCAATGGTGGAGCGAAAGGAGGGGGAATGCACAAGTCCAGATTCAGAGGAATTGAGAGTTCGGGGACGGCTGTGGGGCTGGAGGAGGTTACAGAGACGGGGAGGGGGAGAGGCCATAGACGGATCTGAAAAGAAGAAGGAAAATTTTAATTATGAGGTGTTCGGGGACCAGGACCCAAGGTAGGTCAGTGAACACGGGAGTGACGGGTGAGCGGGATCGGGTATGAGCAGCGGAGTTTTGGATGAGCTGAAGTTTATGGAGGCTGGAGGATGGGAGGCCGGCCAGGAGAGCGGTGGAATAGTCGAGTCCGGAGGTGGAATAGACGTGATGAGGATTTCAGAGGTAGATGTGTTGAGGTGGGCTGTTGCTGGAGGTAGCTGGTCTTTGTAATGGAATTGGCATTGGGCCAACGGAGTTTGTGATGGGGGCCAATGATGATGGCTTCAGTCTTGCTAATACTCTCAATTGGTTGCTAATTATATGATGGTTAAATATTTACCTCAGAAATGGATTCCTGAATTCAAATTGGTATTTTTGGTGGATCGGATGGCACAGTGAGTCAGACAGTGCCCTTTCACCTGTGAACTAGGCTTCAAATCCAGGTCAGACTGGGGGTCCGAGCGTCCAGCAGGGGGCGCCACAGCTCCTGATCACTCTCCACTGCCCCCTGCAGGAAAGTGTGTGACCAACTGCGCCACAGCCGATACCTCGGGGGGGATTTTAACATCAGTGAGTTGGTGCGGGTGGGGGGGGTTAAATGTGGAATAGTTGGAAGTGCATCGGGAAGCCGGCTCCAACCCACCGACTTCCGGGTTTTACCTGAGGCGGGACAAGGGCCGGCAGTCAACCTGCTCCCAGGAGGCCGGTCGGCACTTTAACTATGATGATGAGGCTGGAAGCCTCTGATTTAAAATAACAACAGAAAACGCTGGAAAAACTCAGCAGGCCAGGCAGCATCCGTGGAGAGAGAAACAGAGTTAACGTTTCAGGTCGAAGATCTTTCGTCAGAACTGGAAAAAAGCAGGAAATGAAATAGATTTAAAGCAAGGATAAAGCTGGGAAAAGGGGGAGGGGATGAAAGAACAGAAAGGAAGGTCAGGGTAGGATAGAAAGCAGGAGACATTGAGAGACATTAAGAGATGATCAAGGCAAGAGGAGGTGTTAATGTGACAGGTTGAGGCTAAAAGAAGTGTGAACTGGGCTGGCAGAATGAAGGACAGCTGCCAGCTTCTGGGAGGAAAAAAAGGCCAAACAAAAGGGTGGATAAAAAAAAAATATATATATGTATAAATGTGATAGGGGCCGAGGTTATGATCTGAAATTGTTGAACTCGATGTTGAGTCCAGAGGGCTGTAGGGTGCCTAAACGAAAGATGAGGTGCTGTTCCTCGAGCTTATGCTGAGCTTCCGTGGAACAGTGTAATAGGCCGAGGACGGTGAGGTCAGAGTGGGAGTGAAGCGGTGAATTAAAGTGACAGGCCACCGGGAGCTCGGGGTCCCCCTTACGGACTGAACGATGGTGTTCCGCAAAGCGGTCACCCAATCTGCGTTTGGTCTCCCCAATGTAGAGGAGACCACATCGTGAGCAGCGAATACAGTATACTAAATTGCAGGAAGTACAAGTAAATCGCTGTTTCACCTGGAAGGGGTGTTTGGGGCCCTGGACAGTGGGAAGGGGGGAGGTATAAGGGCATGTGTTGCATCTCCTGCGCTTGCACGGGAAGGTGCCGGGCGAAGGGGAAGGGGTGCTGGGGGTGGTAGAGGAGTGGACTAGGGTGTCGTGAAGGGAGCGGTCCCTGCGGAATGCTGAAAGGGGAGGTGAGGGGACGATGCGTTTGGTGGTGGGATCACGCTGGAGGTGGCGGAAATGGCAGAGGATGATCTGTTGAATGTGGAGGCTGGTGGGGTGAAAGGTGAGGACAAGGGGAACTCTATCGTGGTTCCGGGAGGGAGGGGCAGGGGTGAGAGCAGAAGTGCGGGAGATAGAACGGACACAGTCGAGGGCCGTGTCGACCACGGTAGAGGGGAATCCTCGGTTGAGGAAAAACCTGCTTTACAGGTTTAACTGTGGCCGGCCAGGTTTACCGGGCCTCGGGAATTCAGGCGGCTGCAGCGAGGCGAGGTCAGCCTCGGGGAGCACTCCTCGTGGACCGGGAGGAGCAGGAATGCTCCCCAAGCTCCCCCACCATCAGACCGCCCACCCCCACCCCCAAACACGCCCCGCCGCCTACCCCCCCTGGGTCGGGGATCAGACCGGAGTGCTCTCCGGCTGACTTCCGGGCAGGGAACCTGTTAGTGATGTCAGAGGCACGCTGCCGTGCTGGGAAACCCAGACTTCCGGGGTTCCTGTGCGCTCCCGGATCACTCCCACTGCGCCCTGCCACCCTGCTCCCTACGGTCTGCAGGTAAAGGTTCCTGTGTGAGTGTGAGTGTGTGTGAGTGTGAGAGTGTGAGTGTGTGTGTGAGTGTGTGTAACGTGTGAGGACACAATTTGGCTTGACTTGCGATGCTCTTCTTGATCAAGTCGCTCCCTGACACTGCCTAGACTCACTCATGGAAACGTGCGAGATTGCCGAGATCGCTGAGCCCATGTGGAATGTACGCCAGCAGGTGACTGTTTGGGTCACTCTGCTGTCTCTGGGCTAAAGTGTTGAAGTTCTAAATTGAATTTAGATAAAGACAACATGATTTTCATCAAAAACTTTCCATTTATTCCCCTACAGCTGGCTGCGAGCATAAAATAAGCAGTGCCGAGGGACTGATCGTCAGCCCAAACTGGCCGGACAAGTACCCCAGTCGCAAGGAGTGCACGTGGACAATTTCCGCCACCCCTGGTCACAGAGTCAAGCTGGTAAATGTTTCCAATTTATGCAGAGCTGATGCTCAATTCTAGATGGATTGGAACCTTTATAGGTCAAACAGTTCGGATGGGATAGTTTTTGCACAGTGTGTGCAGGAGGGTTTCCTGACACAATATGTGGATAGGCCGACAAGAGGTGGGGCCACGTTGGATTTGATACTGGGTAATGAACCGGGCCAAGTGTTTGATTTGTATGTGGGAGAGCACTTTGGAGATAGTGACCACAATTCGGTAACTTTCACTATTGCAATGGAGAGGGATAGGGCCATACGGCAGGGCAGGGTTTATAATTGGGGGAGGGGTAATTATGATGCGATTAGGCAAGAATTAGGGAGTATAAGATGGGAACAGAAACTATCAGGGAAAGGCACAAACGAAAAGTGGAGCTTTTTCATGGAGCAATTACTGCATGTCCTTGATAGGTATGTCCCTGTCAGGCAGGGAGGAAATGGCCGAGTGAGAGAACCATGGTTCACAAAAGAGGTTGAATGTCTAGTCAAGAGGAAGAAGGAAGCGTATGTAAGGATGAGAAAACAAGGTTCAGTTGGGTCGATTGAGGGGTACAAGGTAGCAAGGAATGAGCTAAAAAAAGAGCTTAGGAGAGCTAGGAGGGGGCATGAGAAGTCCTTGGCGGGTCGGATCAAGAAAAACCCCAAGGCTTTTTACTCTTATGTGAGAAATAAAAGAATGACCAGGGTGAGGGTAGGGCCGGTCAAGGACAGTAGTGGGAACTTGTGCATGGAGTCAGAAGAGATAGGAGAGGTGATGAATGAATACTTTTCGTCAGTGTTCACCGAGGAGAGGGGCCATGTTTTTGAGGATGAGAGTGTGATAAAGGTGGATAGGCTGGAGGAGGTAGATGTTCTGAGGGAAGATGTTTTAGCAATTTTGAAGAACCTGAGGGTCGATAAGTCCCCTGGGCCAGATGGGATATATCCTAGGATTCTTTGGGAGGCAAGGGAGGAGATTGCAGAGCCTCTGGCTTTGATCTTTGGGTCCTCACTGTCCACGGGGATGGTGCCAGAGGACTGGAGAGTGGCGAATGTTGTTCCTCTCTTCAAGAAAGGAAATAGGAATGACCCTGGTAATTATAGGCCGGTTAGTCTTACTTCGGTGGTTGGTAAGATAATGGAAAAGGTCCTGAGGGATAGGATTTATGACCATTTGGAAAGGGGCAACTTAATCAGGGATAGTCAACACGGATTCGTGAAGGGTAAGTCTTGCCTAACAAATTTGATTGAATTCTTTGAGGAGGTAACTAAGTGTGTAGATGAAGGTAGAGCAGTTGATGTCGTATACATGGATTTTAGTAAGGTGTTTGATAAGGTTCCCCATGGTCGTCTCATGAAGAAAGTAAGGAGTTGTGGGATAGAGGGAAATTTGGCCGATTGGATAAGTAACTGGCTATCTCATAGAAGGCAGAGGGTGGTGGTGGATGGAACATTTTCGGACTGGAGACCAGTTACCAGCGGTGTGCCACAGGGGTCGGTGCTGGGTCCTCTGCTGTTTGTGATTTTTATCAATGACTTGGAGGAGGGGACTGAAGGGTGGATCAGTAAATTTGCTGATGACACCAAGATTGGTGGAGTAGTGGATGAGGTGGAGGGCAGTTGTAGGCTGCAAAGAGACATTGATAGGATGCAGAGCTGGGCCGAAAAATGGCAGATGGAATTTAACCCTGATAAGTGCGAGGTGATTCATTTTGGTAGGGCAAATGTGAATAAGGATTACAGGGTCAACGGCAGGGTTCTGAGGAACGTGGAGGAGCAGAGGGATCTGGGGGTTCATATCCACAGATCTCTGAAGGTTGCCACTCAAGTGGATAGAGCAGTAAAGAAGGCCTATGGTGTGTTGGCGTTTATTAACAGAGGGTTTGAGTTTAAGAACCGTGAGGTTATGCTGCAACTGTACAGGACCTTGGTGAGACCACATTTGGAATATTGTGTGCAGTTCTGGTCACCTCACTATAGGAAGGACGTGGAAGCATTGGAGGGAGTGCAGAGGAGATTTACCAGGATGCTGCCTGGTTTGGGGGGAGGTCTTATGAGGAAAGATTGAGGGAGTTGGGGCTTTTCTCTTTAGAGCGGAGGAGGATGAGAGGCGACTTAATAGAGGTTTATAAGATGATGAGGGGGATAGATAGAGTGGATGTTCAGAGACTATTTCCTCGGGTAGAGGTAGCTGTTACAAGGGGGCATAACTATAAGGTGCATGGGGGGAGATATAGAAGGGATGTCCGAGGTAGATTCTTTACTCAGAGAGTGGTTGGGGTGTGGAATGGACTGCCTGCTGTGATAGTGGAGTCGGACACTTTAGGAACTTTCAAGCAGTTATTGGATAAGCACATGGAGCACACCAGAGTGATAGGGAGTGTGATAGCTTGATCTTGGTCTCGGACAATGCTCGGCACAACATCGAGGGCCGAAGGGCCTGTACTGTGCTGTACTGTTCTATGTTCTATGTTCTATGTTCTAAAGAACGATTTGCATTTCTCCGGCGCCTTTCATGACCCCAGGATGTCCCAAAGTGCTTTACAGCCAATGAAGTTTATCAATACAGGCATAGAGTACAAAAGCCAGGAAGTTATGCTAAACCTATATTAAACACTGGTTCGGCCCCAGCTGGAGTATTGTGTCCAATTCTGAGCACCACACTTTAGGAAGGATGTGAAGGCTTTAGAGAGGGTACAGAGGAGATTTACTAGAATGGTTCCAGGGATGAGGGATTACAGTTAAATGGATAGACTGGAGAAGCTGGGGTTGTTCTCCTTAGAGCAGAGAAGGCTAAATGGAGACTTGATAGAGGTGTTTAATATCATGAACGGTTTCGATGGAGTAAATAAAGAGAAATTGTTTCCAATGGCTGAAGGGTCGGTAACCAGAGGACACAGATTTATGGTGATTGGCAAAAAAACCAGAGGCGACATGAGGAAAAACATTTTTACGTAACGAGTGGTTAGGATTTGGAATGCGCTGCCTGATCGGGCGGTGGATACAGATCCAATAGTCGCCTTCAAAAGGGAATTGGATAAATACTTGAAGGAGAAAAAGTTGCAGGGATATGGGGAAAGAGCGGGGGAGTGGGACAAACTGGATTGCTCTTCGAAAGAGTCGGCACAGACTCGATGGGCTGAATGGCCTCCTTCTGTGCTATACTATTCTATCATTCTATAAGTACTTTTGAAGTGTAGTCACTGTTGTAATGTATGAATGTGGCAGCTCATCTGCGCACAGCAAGCTCCCACAAACAGCAATGTGATAATGATTAGATAGTGATGTTGGTTGAGGGATAGATATTGGCCAGGACACCGGGGAGAACTCCCCCTGCTCTTCTTCAAAATAGTGCCATGGGATCTTTTACATCCACCTGAGAGAGCAGACGGGGCCTTAAACTGTTGAATTACTTTGCAGTTATTCCCATCAAAACACCTTGGGGGTAATTTTGACTTTAGGCAATAGTGTAAAAGGGGCGATATCAATTCAGCCGCCCGTTGTACATCTCTCACCATTTTCATTCCCATTGATCCTTGTGTTGAGGGCTGGGTGGCGCTGTGGGTTAGCACATTGCTCTTTTATCTCTGGGCCTGGTTTTGATGGGATGAAAATCTCCCCTCGCTGTTGGCTGTACGGGTTCTGCATGAAATGAAGGACCCAGTTCCTTGGATCCCCGGCACGGACATGGCACTAAATTGGCAATCCCACTTGGAGAGGTGGTATGGGAAGTTGGTGTCGTAGGGGGGCACTGTTTGAAGAAGGATTTGAGAGTAGATGGAATCTACTCTCACAGAGCATTGGATAGACTCCCTTTTTTCACTAGTGACGGTACTAAATCCTTTGAACTTTTGCCCAATAGGCCTTCAACGAGTTTGAAATTGAACAGCATCAGGAATGTGTTTATGATCATCTGGAGGTCTACAATGGGCCCAATGAGAAGTCCTCTATTCTGGGGCGTTACTGTGGGAGCAAAACACCAGAACCTGTCCTCACCACAGGGAGCAAAATGTTCATCAAATTCTTCTCTGATGCTTCAGTACAGAGAAAAGGATTCCAGGCAAAACACAGTACAGGTGAGGGCAGTGACTGTAACTCACGCGATAAACTCATCTCAAAGAGGCACTATCTTCATAAGAGTGTCTGGCAAACTCTCCTGTGATGAGCAAACATTTTTTTTCCCCATGTGTTTTCCAAATAGATGGTGGATCTTGCTCTCCGAGGACCACCGCTGACTCCCAGAACATCGCCCACTTGTTCTGAGATGGTTCAGGTTGCCAGATGCTTTTTTCAGACTCTCTCCCTTTCCACCCACCTACCCCCACTATCTTGTTCTTAGAATCTCTCTCAGCAGCCGGCCGCAGAGTCCAATGCTGCACAGTTGGGACTTAAAAACCTGGCCCTCGGGACACCGAATCGCACCCCTCGCACCGAGAGCTGTAATTTTGGAGGCATCTGGTGTCGGGTTGCATTGTAACACTTAGTGTAAACGGAGGCTGAGGCCCTTCTGAGCCAAGTCAACTTCACTGAGACACTTGTGGGAAATGCACAAACGTAGCAATGTTTATCTGATGGCAAAAGTTGCGGCACTGCCACAGCCGTGGGTTTAACAGAATGAGCTCCCCTTTAATGTGGAACGTCTTTGGGCTGTTTCGATCCACTTGCTAATGGACATGGGGCCACAGACCCAAACAGCCCCTAATCCAGCACTAATTGGCACTTAATTACTAAACTGGCCAAGAGACGCCACATTGGATCGGGGACACACCTTTGGGACAGAGTGGAGAGAGCTTTAATCTGAGCTGGGAGTACTTGATGCCGATACTAACCTACCTGAATGGGAACTGTTCCGTTCACAGCACTAACCTCAATGAGCACTACAGTTGTGAAACACAGAAGGTATAATATGATACTTGTTTGATAATTTTCACGGAATCTCACGGACAGTACAGCAGTGAGGGTTTGGTTGATGTACTTTACACAATCCGACAATTCATTGCTTTTCAGAATGTGGAGGACATCTCCGGGCCGAGGTCAGAACCAAACATCTGTACTCGCACGCGCAGTTTGGAGACAATAACTACCCTGGGCAGTCACACTGTGACTGGGTGATTGTGGCAGAAGACGGTTACGGGGTGGAGCTGATATTTCAGACGTTTGAAATGGAGGAGGAAGCGGACTGTGAATACGATTACATGGAGTTGTACGATGGGCACGAGAGTGTCGCCCCCAGACTTGGGAGATTCTGCGGATCAGGGGTAAGACTTCAGGAATGAGTGAGAAGGACAAGGTCTGCTTGTAAACAAAAGAATGGACCTCCCCGTCGGTGGCTGGTAGGTTGATGCTGTCGGCGCTGGTACAGAGTCTCACACACGAAGAGGGTCTCGGGGGTTTCACCATTAACCTGTTTCAGTTGGCCTCAGCACCCCTAGGTTCAGGTGTGGCTTTGGGGGAGGAGCGAGGACAGCATCACGTTTGCCTGTGTCTGGCATGCCTGAACATCCGGCCAACACTTACACTATAGAAAAGTATCAATGTAGGGAAGTCTTGCTGCAACTGTTGGTGATACCACATCTGGAGTACTGCGTGCAGTTTTGGTCTCCTTATTTAAGGAGGGGTATATTTGCATTGGAGGCAGTTCAAAGAAGGTTCACGAGGTTGATTCCTGAGATTAAAGAGTTGTCTTATGAAGAAAGATTGAGCAGGATGGGCCTGTACTTATTGGAGTTTAGAAGAATGAGAGGTGATCTTATTGAAACATCTAAGATTCTGAGGGGGCTCTGTTGTAGGGGCTAATCGGAGCCTTAAGCGGACTAACCGTGAAGGAGAGTCGACGCGTTACCCGACTTAGCCCGACTGAGCAATAAAACTCAGACACCAATTTACACGGTTAAATGCGGGAGTACACTTTATTCAGAGCGCTCTGGGAGAGCAGTGATGCACCCGCGTGCAGTCACCGACCTCTCAAATAAGTCACTCTGGGGCACAGTATTTTATACATCCATCATTGATTACATCGTGCTCACATGAGCATGTGATAGTCATTAGAATCCAATCAATTTTATGTATACAATTGTTAAGCATGGTAAATCAATTAACGTCAGGATACAGTTGATGTGATCAGCCTCGTCTATGTGACAGTGTTATCTCGAGCCCTGTACCAGGATACAGTTGATGTGATCAGCCTCGTCTATGTGACAGTGTTATCTCGAGCCCTGTATGTTGCAACGTTGTCTGACAAGGCAGACTGCCAACCCATTGCAGAAAAGTCCTGTGTCAGCGAATTTAAAGTTCATTAACTGGATGAGTTTTTCTTCTCCGACATTTCTTTAATAATTTTCTTCTCCAACACTCCCTTCTGTTGGTCCGGGGGCACGACCTTCTTGCCCCCAGGAAACCACTGCTCCGTGCCTCTTCACGGGGTCGACGCTACAGCCACTGGCTCATCTCTTGAGGGCTGGCTACCCCGGCGACGGTGTCATGCGTTTCCTCCATGGGCTGGAGATCGGTGTATCCTTCCTTTTCTTCGTCTTTGAGCAACGGCTCCTCTTCCCGTACGGCGCTGACTGACATTAGCTGGGTTGTGGCAATCTTACAACATGTCTTTAACAAGGTTATCAAGCAACATACAGCGACAC
This sequence comes from Squalus acanthias, assembly GCA_030390025.1. Lineage (NCBI taxonomy): Eukaryota > Metazoa > Chordata > Chondrichthyes > Squaliformes > Squalidae > Squalus > Squalus acanthias. The sequence continues at coordinate 22,318 of JASTWF010002388.1, forward strand.
ATATCATCACTATCACAACCATTACGTGCATAATCCAGGGGCCCCATTCTGTTAGCCCCAACCATTCTAGCCATGACTGTGTCGGTTCCCGGTGTAATTTCTTAATCTCTTCCTTCATGTGATTTACCAAGTTGGTGATGTTTTCCGAACTATCAGGGATGTAAGTACAACACTCTTGCCCGATCACCGCGCAAGTGCCTCCTTCCTTTGCAAGCAGGTAGTCCAGTGCCATCCTGTTTTGCATGGCCACTGTCCTGAGGGCTACCATTTCTGCGCTTATTTCTGCAAGGGCTTCTGTGGTGTCATTGGCTACCTTCTCGAGAATTTGGGCATTGTTAATGATTTCCCGTGCTAATTTACCCACCCTCCCAGTGGGGGAAGGCGACGGCGAAGAATCACTCAGTCTCCGTAATTCCTCGCCTGGTTCGATAACAATGGTGCTCCGTGAGGGATTTCAGATGGTATACATAAGGCATAACGTATCCCAGGTAACATGACCCGGTCCAATCTCTGGGCAGCCATGGGTACGCCTTGTTCCCGCATATAAAATATGTTCCATTGTAGGCCGTCATATCCATGTTTGCCCGAAAGATAGTGAAACCCATCTGACTATCTGTGGCCCGTCGGGTCCCATTCCACGGTTGGTTACTCGTTAAGTTTAGCAGACCAGTGGTATTAAACCACCAGCTTTCAAATGCCGTGTTCCTCTCCTCATATGTCACAAAGGTTTGGGTGCAATTACTATTTCCTGCCTCTAGATTCACCTTCACCCCTCTACTTACACTCCTTGTCCAACATATTTCCCCGACGGGTCTTCCGACCCCGGTTGTGTTTGTTAGGGCGAGGAAGGGTGGATCTTTACTAGAGTTGTACTTGGGTTTGTAACATCCCTTAAATCGTTCCAATGGGTACCCTCCACCTCGGAACTCCTCCCTCGTGACGTCATGATAGCTGTTCTGGTCATTAAGCGCAAATTCTGCTAGTTCCGTGAGATTCAGGGGTATGGGCCGCAGTGGTATCCCACCCTTACTGTGGATCGGAATATGACTACACACCCAACAGCTACTTTGCCCTGTCTCCTTTACGTATTCATACGACATATATACAAAGGTATTCACCTGGAGCTCTCTTCGCTTACGGGAGCCCCTTTCCATTCCCAAAACAATGCATGTTAACGCTATTAAACACAGTGGTATCCCCATTTTTACTTGGAAGCAGGCACTGTCTATCACCGCGTCGTTGCCGCTTCTGGTAGCACTCTTGTATTAACATACAAACATAAAAACACAGTAGTACACCAAATGCAATAAGCCAAAGCACGAATGCAAACAGGTAAGGTAATTGGACATTTACGGGTCGCTTGATCTGTAGGTAAAAGAAACACAAAGAAGCGCCCATTAGTTCATCTTTTCTCCATATATTTTTAATTGTGTCCAATGTTTCCAGACTCCCTTCCCCCTTATGTCCAGACAGGCACAGGTATCACCACTAATTATAATTTCGTAGGGTCCGCTCCATTTTGGGGCGAAGCCTGGCTTGTCAGGCAGGACCTTCAGCATCACTTTGCTGCCCGCTGACGGCACGGAGGGTGTCATGACCCTCTCCTGTGCCTGATCTTGAAGTTCCTGATTGTCTCGTATGGCTTGGCGCATCCCCTTCAGTTGGGTGCTAAGCTCTAAGACATAACGCCGTAGTCTGTCCTTTAAGGGGCCCACATCAGCCCCACCTGTTATGATGCCTTCTGGTAATTGCATCGCCCTTCCTGTCATTAGTTCATAAGGGGTCAGGCCTGTCGTACGATTCGTGGTGGCTCGTAACTTCATTAGGATAAGGGGTAAAACCTCAACCCATGTTTTCCCAGATTCCTGTATTGCTTTTGCTAAAGCGTTTTTGAGTGTTCGATTCATTCTTTCAACCATTCCCGAGCTCTGGGGGTGGTAAGGGATATGGAACTTCTGTTTGATCCCCATCAGCTGACAAATATTCTTTACTACACTCCCTGTAAAGTGCGTTCCTTGGTCAGAGTCGATTGGCAAGGGCACTCCCCACCGCGGGATTACTTCCTCGGCCAGGATTCTGGCTACCGTTAAGGCCATGCAATTCCGCGTTGGGAAAGCTTCTACCCACCTTGTGAACTGGTCAATTATCACAAGGCAGTATATTTTTCCATGGGACTGGGGAAGTGGTCCCGTAAAATCAATTTGTATGTGCTCCCAAGGACCTCGGGGTCTTGGCTGGTGGCCCATTCTAATTTTAATAGGCCGGCCAGGATTATGCTGAGCACAAGTGATACATCGCTGACAGTGCCTCGCGATGTCTCTTCCCATCCCCTTCCACCACCAATCCTTACTTATTAAGGAGCTCATTGCCTCTCTCCCTGTATGTGAAATACCGTGATGTATCTCTAGCAGAGTCTGTTGTATGCACTCCGGTGCTACTACTTTACCTTCTTTTCGCCAGACTCGATCGGATCCTACTCCAGCTCCATTTCTTACCCATGTTTCCTTTTCCGTGTCTGATGCTTCGTCTTGGACTTCCCAGATCTTTATTTCGTTCTCCGGGCTGTCTACACTGCCCACCGGTACTTCGTTTATCTCCTCCTGTTCTAGAGCTGCCTGTGCTGCCCAATCAGCCGCCTGGTTCCCCTGGTGGCTGTCCCAGTCTGGGCTTGTCTTGTCTGGTTCTTTCTGATGGGCCTTAATTTTGATAACTGCCACCTGTTTAGGTCTTTTGCTTGCTTCTAGCAAGGCCTCTATTCGTCCCTGATGTTTGATGGGGTTACCTCCTGTGGTTATATACCCTCTACGTCCCCATGCTGTCATGTAGTCATGCACTACCCCGAAGGCATACCGGCTATCTGTGTATATATTGACTACCTGGTTCTTTGCTTCATTCAATGCTTGAGTCAACGCGACCAACTCTGCTACTTGGGCTGATAAGCTACCGTCTAACCGTCCAGATTTAACTACTTCCATCTTACTATTAACTACTGCCCACCCGGTTCGGGGTTGTCCATTAATATATTTACGGGATCCATCTACATAGAATGTTTCCTCCACTTCCTTTAGAGGGGTGTCTTTGATAATCTCTTCTCCAATGTCCTCATCTATATTTTTTTACAACTGTGTGGGGCTCCTGTTCCCAGGATCCCCTCAGCTGGGTTCTCCCCTATGTCTCCTTTTACGGGGGCCGCTGACTGTCACTGTGTCTCTTTCCACTGTTGATATTGTCTCTTTTCTTCGGGGGTCATGGTGACGTGGGTCGTCTCAGGTCTGCCATGTTTACTGAAACAAGTGGCCTCAGTATGGCCCTTCTTATTACAGTAAGTACATGTCTTCTTAGCCATACAATCTCTAATAAAATGTCCAGGCTTCCCGCAACCATGACATGCCCCCTTGGGTCCCGCTGCCTGTTTTACCGCACTTACACTTTCCTGTTTAACCTTGACCGTACCTTCCTCTTTGGCCTTTAACCCGTCTACCCCACAAGCCCACTCTACTAGGTCGTCGTAATTCCTGGTTGTTACTACGCCCATCTTGATGATAGCCTGGTGTGCGGGAGACAAGCCATCTTTAAAGGCCTGAATGAAAGCGGGGTCAGTTCTTGCCGGCCCTGGTTGGCCTGATGACTCTCCATAAACAATAAACAGCCTTTCTCCATATTCGGAGGCCCCCTCGCCCTTTTGCTGCTTACAGGACGTTATCTTACTCCAATTAGTCGGGGCCTCTCCTAACACCCGCTGGATTTCTGTTTTAAACAGATTAAAGGGAGCCTGTTGTCGGTCTATTGTATCTGCCAATGGACATTGTTCAGTCCATCGACCGGTCTTATAATCCGTATTGGCCTGATTGGGGGTGGTCTGCGTGAGGCGCCATCGGTCGACCGGACATGCTGCCCGGACCAACTGATGAACGTCACGCAGGTGGAGGCTGTGTCCCAGCCAAACCATATCTAGGTTTGCCCAGAACTTGGTGTTGGCACTTCGTGTTTGTAAGTTCCCCAGGTCTTTCAAAATCTGTTGTCTTTCTCCCGGGGTAAAAGGCTGAAAATCCGCCCTTGCCCCGGCGGCACCAGGCTGGCCCCTCATTCTAACGGGGGCCGCAAAATATTCTTCTGTTGTATCCCCAACTGTTTCTTCAGTTGGGGCTGTTGGTCCGGAAAGTCCGTACGGGGGGAGTGGATCTGTGTTACACCCCGTCCACCTTCCGGGACACATTCTACTTTGTTTCTTGATTTATTCCCTCTAGTATTTCTATCTTCTTTTTTAAATCTGCTATTTCTCTGTTTTTGGCCTTATCAGTCTCTCGGACCTTATCTACTTGCTCGATTAGTCCCGCCAATTGGTGTACCAAAAGAACTCCCGTTTTCTTGGTTTTCTCCCTTTTTTGCTTACGTACCCACTCTCGTTGTGACTCTAATGACTGGCTGACATCCCAGCCATCTTTCTGCATTCTGTCTATCAGCGAACGTCTATCTGTCATGTAACTATTAATAAGGGACCCCGGGGGCCCCATCTTAATGTCCTTACCTGACATCGCCCGTCCGCTCTCCGATCACACTCTCCAGTAAACACTCACCGCCTCTCTTCACTCTCCCGTCCTTCTGGACTCGCGAACTCGTTTACCGACGTGTCTAGTTGCCTGGAGTTCCGGATCTCGCAAGCACCGCCCGCAGACTTTATCACAGGTTTTACTCTGTACCTTTAACCTACGGCCCAAAAATTTGACATAGTAATGCAGAATACTCACAACGATTCCCCCTCTGCCTTGCGAGAATACCCGGACCAAAAACCCCTATAAAGTGTACTCTCGCAAATCCCCTCAGATTCTTTCGGTTACTCTAGCCCGTTAACACTTGATCAGGGTGTCGGTACTCAGTAACCCTGCTCGCAGCGCCAATTGTTGTAGGGGCTAATCGGAGCCTTAAGCGGACTAACCGTGAAGGAGAGTCGACGCGTTACCCGACTTAGCCCGACTGAGCAATAAAACTCAGACACCAATTTACACGGTTAAATGCGGGAGTACACTTTATTCAGAGCGCTCTGGGAGAGCAGTGATGCACCCGCGTGCAGTCACCGACCTCTCAAATAAGTCACTCTGGGGCACAGTATTTTATACATCCATCATTGATTACATCGTGCTCACATGAGCATGTGATAGTCATTAGAATCCAATCAATTTTATGTATACAATTGTTAAGCATGGTAAATCAATTAACGTCAGGATACAGTTGATGTGATCAGCCTCGTCTATGTGACAGTGTTATCTCGAGCCCTGTACCAGGATACAGTTGATGTGATCAGCCTCGTCTATGTGACAGTGTTATCTCGAGCCCTGTATGTTGCAACGTTGTCTGACAAGGCAGACTGCCAACCCATTGCAGAAAAGTCCTGTGTCAGCGAATTTAAAGTTCATTAACTGGATGAGTTTTTCTTCTCCGACATTTCTTTAATAATTTTCTTCTCCAACAGGCTCGACAAGGTAGATGCTGAGAGGATGTTTCCCCTCGTGGGGGAATCTAGAACTAGGGGGCATAGTTTCAGGATAAGGGGGCACCAATTTAAGACGGAGATGAGGATGAATTTCTTCTCTCAGAGGGTCGTGATCTTTGGAATTCTCTACCCCAGAGAGCTGTGGAGGCTGAGTCATTGAATATATTCAAGGCTGAGACAGACAGATATTTGAGCTACAGGGGGGTCAAGGGTTATGGGGAGCGAGCGGGAAAGTGGAGTTACCAGTGGAAGCAAACCCAACAGTAGTCAGCACCTTCCCGAGAGGAAGGGAGATACTAGAATAGTGGGGTTAGACTGGGTGGGATATTAAAGGGTGAGGGGGAGAGTGGGATTAGACTGGGTGGGATATTAAAGGGTGTGGGGAGTGAGGGGGAGAGTGGGATTAGACTGGGTGGGATATTAAAGGGTGTGGGGAGTGAGGGGGAGAATGGGGTTAGACTGGGTGGGATATTAAAGGGTGTGGGGAGTGAGGGGGAGAATGGGGTTAGACTGGGTGGGATATTAAAGGGTGTGGGGAGTGAGGGGGAGAATGGGGTTAGACAGGGTGGGATATTAAAGGGTGTGGGGAGTGAGGGGGAGAATGGGGTTAGACTGGGTGGGATATTAAAGGGTGTGGGGAGTGAGGGGGAGAATGGGGTTAGACTGGGTGGGATATTAAAGGGTGTGGGGAGTGAGGGGGAGAATGGGGTTAGACGGTGGGATATTAAAGGGTGTGGGGAGTGAGGGGGAGAATGGGGTTAGACTGGGTGGGATATTAAAGGGTGTGGGGAGTGAGGGGGAGAATGGGGTTAGACTGGGTGGGATATTAAACGGTACGGGGTGTGAGGGGGATAGTTGGATTAGACTGGGTGGGATATTAAAGGGTACGGGGAGTGAGGAGGAGAGTGGGATTAAACTGGGTGTGCTATTAAAGGGTAAGTGGAGTGAGTGGGAGAGCGGGATTAGA
>JASTWF010002389.1:0-28685 GCA_030390025.1 Squalus acanthias
TCAGTACTGCCCCTCCGACAGTGCGGCGCTCCCTCAGTACTGTCTCTCCGACAGTGCGGCGCTCCCTCAGTACCGCCCCTCCGACAGTGCGGCGCTCCCTCAGTACCGCCCCTCCGACAGTGCGGCGCTCCCTCAGTACTGATCCTCCGACAGTGCGGCGCTCCCTCAGTACTGACCCTCCGACAGTGCGGCGCTCACTCAGTACTGCCCCTCCGACAGTGCGGCGCTCCCTCAGTACTGCCCCTCCGACAGTGCGCGCTCCCTCAGTACTGCCCCTCCGACAGTGCGGCGCTCCCTCAGTACTGCTCCTCCAACAGTGCGGCGCTCCCTCAGTACTGCCCCTCCGACAGTGCGGCGCTCCCTCAGTACTGCCCCTCCGACAGTGCGATGCTCCCTCAGTACTGCCCCTCCGACAGTGCAGCGCTCCCTAAGTACTGCCCCTCCGACAGTGCGGCGCTCCCTCAGTACTGCCCCTCCCACAGTGCGGCGCTGCCTCAGTACTGCCCCTCCCACAGTGCAGCGCTCCCTCAGTACTGCCCCCTCCGACAGTGCGGCGCTCCCCTCAGTACTGCCCCCTCCGACAGCGCGGCGCTCTCTCAGTGCTGCCCCTCCGACAGTGCGGTGCTCCCTCAGTACTGCCCCTCCGACAGTGCGGCGCTCCCTCAGTACTGTCCCTCCGACAGTGCGGCGCTCCCTCAGTACTGCCCCTCCGACAGTGCGGCGCTCCCTCAGTACTGACCCTCCGACAGTGCAGCACTCCCTCAGTACTAACCCTCCGACAGTGCGGCGCTCCCTCAGTATCGCCTCTCCGACAATGCAGCACTCCCTCAGTACTGCCCCTCCAACAGTGTGGCGCTCCCTCAGTACTGCCCCTCCGACAGTGCAGCGCTCCCTCAGTACCGCCTCTCCGATAATGCAGCGCTCCCTCAGTACCGCCCCTCCGACAGTGCAGCGCTCCCTCAGTACCGCCTCTCCGATAATGCAGCGCTCCCTCAGTACCGCCTCTCCGATAATGCAGCGCTCCCTCAGTACTGCCCCTCCGACAGTGCGGCGCTCCCTCAGTACTGTCCCTCCGACAGTGCAGCGCTCCCTCAGTACTGCCCCTCCGACAGTGCCACGCTCCCTCAGTACTGCCACTCTGACAGTGCGGCACTCCCTCAGTACCGCCCCTCCGACAGTGCGGCGCTCCCTCAGTACCGCCCCTCCGACAGTGCGGCGCTCCCTCAGTACTGACCCTCCGACAGTGCAGCGCTCCCTCAGTACCGCCTCTCCGATAATGCAGCGCTCCCTCAGTACCGCCCCTCCGACAATGCAGCACTCCCTCGGTACCGCCCCTCCAACAATGCAGCGCTCTCTCAGTACTGCCCCTCCAACAGCGCAGCGCTCCTTCAGTACTGCCCCTCCGACAGTGCGGTGCTCCCTCAGTACCGCCCCTCCGACAGTGCGGCGCTCCCTCAGTACCGCCCCTCCGACAGTGCAGCGCTCTCTCAGTACTGCCCCTCCAACAGCGCAGCGCTCCTTCAGTACTGCCCCTCCGACAGTGCGGCGCTCCCTCAGTACTGCCCCTCCGACAGTGCGGCGCTCCCTTAGTACTGACCCTCCGACAGTGCGGCGCTCCCTCAGTACTGACCCTCCGACAGTGCGGCGCTCCCTCAGTACTGCCCCTCCGACAGTGCGGTGCTCCCTCAGTACTGCCCCTCCGACAGTGCGGCGCTCTCTCAGTACTGCCCCTCCGACAGTGCGGCGCTCCCTCAGTACTGCTCCTCCGACAGTGCGGCGCTCCCTCAGTACTGCCCCTCCGACAGTGCGGTGCTCCCTCAGTACTGCCCCTCCGACAGTGCGCTGCTCCCTCAGTACTGCCCCTCCGACAGTGCAGCGCTCCCTCAGTACTGCCCCTCCGACAGTGCGGCGCTCCCTCAGTACTGCCCCTCCGACAGTGCGGCGCTCCCTCAGTACTGTCCCTCCGACAGTGCAGGCGCTCCCTCAGTATTGCCCCTCCGACAGTGCCGGCGCTCCCTCAGTACTGCCACCTCCACAGTGCGGCGCTCCCTCAGTACTGCCCCTCCGACAGTGCGGCGCTCCCTCAGTACTGCCCCTCCCACAGTGCGGCGCTCCCTCAGTACTGCCCCTCCCACAGTGCGGCGCTTCCCTCAGTACTGCCCCTCCGACAGTGCGGCGCTCCCTCAGTACTGCCCCTCCGACAGTGCGGCGCTCCCTCAGTACTGCCCCTCCCACAGTGCGGCGCTCCCTCAGTACTGCCCCTCCCACAGTGCGGCGCTTCCTCAGTACTGGCAATAGGAGTGTCAGCCTGGATTTTGTGCTCAAGTCTCTGGAGTGGTTCTTGAACCCACAAGCTTCTGACTCAGAGGCGAGATTAATGGAAAGTGACAGCTTGGCTCAGTGTTAGCGGTCTTTGGGTGAGAAGGTCTGGACTTGGGGCCAGGCCCCAGGGCTCGACCACGTGATCCAGGCCAACACGTCAGCGCACCAAGGCCTTGTCTGGTGTGTCAGGCGGGAGTTAGAGATCAAAGGCGGGTAGATGAGAGATAAGATACAGATCAGCCAGAATCTCCTGTCTCTATCGTCCTGTGATAATTGCCGATTGTGGGATCATACCAATATAAGAACTTAAGAATTAGATGCAGGAGTCGGCAGTTCAGCCCTTCGAGCCTGCTCCGCCATTCAATAAGATCATGGCTGATCATCGACCTCAACTCCACTTTCCCGCCCAATCCCCATATCCCTTGATTCCCTTAGTATCCAAAAATCTATCGATCTCTGTCTTGAATATACTCAACGACTGAGCATCCACAGCCCTCTGGGGTAGAGAATTCCAAAGATTCACCACCCTCGGAGTGAAGAAATTCCTCCTCATCTCTGTCCTAAATGGCCGACCCCTTATTCTGAGACTGTGACCCCTGATTCTAGACTCTCCAGCCAGGGGAAACAGCCTCTCAGCATCTACCCTGTCAACCTCCCCTCAGTCAACCAACGCTGTACACCAGATACATCGACGACATCTTCTTCCTTTGGACCCGCGGCGAAGGATCACTGAAAGGACTACACGATAGCATCAACAGGTTCCATCCCACCATCAAACTCACCATGGACTACTCCTCAGAATCGGTTTCATTCTTGGACACACGAATCTCCATCAAAGACGGACGCCTCAGCACTTCACTCTACCGCAAGCCCACGGACAACCTCACGATGCTCCACTTCTCCAGCTTCCACCCTAACCACGTTAAAGAAGCCATCCCCTATGGACAAGCCCTGCGAATACACAGGATCTGCTCAGACGAGGAGGAACGCGATGGACACCTACGGACACTGAAAGACGCCCTCGTAAGAACGGGATATGACGCTCGACTCGTCGATCAACAGTTCCGACGGGCCACAGCGAAAAACCGCATAGACCTCCTCAGAAGACGAACACGGGACACAACCAACAGAGTACCCTACGTCGTCCAATACTTCCCCGGAGCAGAAAAACTACGCCATGTTCTTCGCAGCCTTCAACATGTCATCGATGACGACGAACACCTTGCTAAGGCCATCCCCACGCCTCCACTACTCGCCTTCAAGCAGCCGCCTAACCTCAAAAGTACCATCGTTCGCAGCAGATTACCCATCTTTCAGGAGAACAGCAACCACGACACCACACAACCCTGCCACGGCAACCTCTGCAAGACATGCCAAATCATGGACACAGATACCATCATCACACGTGAGGACACTACCCACCAGGTACATGGTACATACTCATGTGACTCGGCCAACGTTGTCTACCTGATACGTTGCAGTAAAGGATGCTCCAGAGCATGGTATATCGGCGAGACCATGCAGACACTGAGACAACGTATGAACGGACACCGCGCAACAATCGCCAGGCAGGAGGGTTGCCTCCCAGTCGGGGAACACTTCAGCAGTCATGGGCATTCAGCCTCGGATCTGCGGGTAAGCGTTCTCCAAGGCGGCCTTCGGGATACACGACAGCGCAAAATCATAGAGCAGAAACTGATAGCCAAGTTCCGCACTCATGAGGATGGCCTCAATCGCGATATCGGGTTCATGTCACGATACAGAACGTGACTTGACATCATGGCCGGTCTTTCCAGGTTTTGTTTTAAAAAGACTGACACAACAAATGGAGAGGATATGCGGCCAGCAGGTGTTTTGACACGTTGGACCCCCTGGGACACATCTCATTGTCTTGGCTGTGCTCTTAGTGTGTCTTTGATGTAGGGAAAGATTTGAATACATTTTTTCTGTGTTTATATTGTGAATTCTGGGAGATTCTCTCACAGCTACCTTACCTGAAGAAGGAGCGAACAGCTCCGAAAGCTTGTAAAATTAAATAAATCTGTTGGACTATAACCTGGTGTTGTGCGACTTCTGATTTTTGTCCCCTCAGAATGTTAGATGTTTCAATGAGATCACCTCTCATTCTTCTAAACTCTAGAGAGTATCGGCCCATTCTACTCACTCTCTCCTCATAGGACAGCCCTCTCATCCCAGGGTTCAATCTCGTGAACAAGTGGGATTCACATTTTACCCACATCTCTAACCCGGTGAGAATCCGCGGCTTAAGCAGTGCAGGGGAAATGAAAATAGGATAGAAATAAACACAGCTTCATTGCGATTGGTCACACTTGGTCATCAATTTCACACTTAACATCTCCCCGACATCGACAGGCTCGAGATTTGTGCACGGTCCCTGAGATTTGTGGACAGTCCCTGAGATTTGTGGACAGTCCCTGAGATTTGTGGACAGTCCCTGAGATTTGTGGACAGTCACTGAGATTTGTGCACAGTCCCTAAGATTTGTGGCCAGTCCCTGAGATTTGTGCACTGTCCCTCAGATTTGTGGACAGTCCCTCAGATTTGTGGACAGTCCCTAAGATTTGTGGTCAGTCCCTGAGATTTGTGCACAGTCCCTGAGATTTGTGGACAGTCCCTGAGATTTGTGGACAGTCACTGAGATTTGTGGACAGTCCCTGAGATTTGTGGACAGCCCCTGAGATTTGTGGACAGTCCTTCAGATTTGTGGACAGTTCCTGAGATTTGTGGACAGTCCCTCAGATTTGTGGACAGTCCCTGAGATTTGTGGACAGTCCCTGAGATTTGTGGTCAGTTCCTGAGATTTGTGGACAGTCCCTCAGATTTGTGGACAGTCCCTGAGATTTGTACGCAGTCCCTCAGATTTGTGGACAGTCCCTGAGATTTTTGGACAGTCCCTGAGATTTGTACACAGTCCCTCAGATTTGTGGACAGTCCCTGAGATTTGTGGACAGTCCCTGAGATTTGTGGACGGCCCCTGAGATTTGTGGACGGTCCCTGAGACCAGTCAAGGCCCAAAGCCGTGTACGGACCCGACTGACAAACGGTGATAGAGAAAGGAGGCTAGCTGGCCTTATGCTCACTTTTATGTTTCCGTTTCGTCTTCCCCTCGGAGTCTCGTTGCACTCGGAGCGCTTGCCGCGCTGGTTCCCAGTTGCGAGAGCGGGATGGTGGTGCGGGATCCAGGAGCGGTAGTGCGGTGGAGGAGTTGGCAGGAGGCCTCGTGTGAACCAGCACGGGGGCGAGCTGTAGGCAGAGCCAGGGTCGGAGGTCATTCCAAAATCACATGCTCAACAAAGGTCGCGCGAGTGGGGTAATCCCCAATTGTACGCCACATGCCGAGAGATTTACCAAACCTTGCCTCCAGTCTCACCCCTCCTCTCTATCGGCGGCACTGACTGCTCTTTTGGGGTTTGGTCTCGCGCCATCTCACCCCAAATGCCCCCCATTATTCAGCTCGCGAGCCTTGCAGGTGAGAGTCTGCTAAATATTGGGCCTTAGTGTCGGCCGGGGCTCAGTGGGTAGCGCTCTCTCTCTCTCCCCCCCCTCCGACTCAGAAGGTGGTGGGTTCAAGTCCCCACTCCAGAGACTCGAGCACGTAATCCAGGCCGAGTCTCCCAGTGCAGTACTGAGGGAGTGCCGCACTGTCGGAGGGGCAGGACTGAGGGAGCGCCGCACTGTCGGAGGGGCAGGACTGAGGGAGCGCCGCAATGTCGGAGGGGCAGTACTGAGGGAGCGCCGCACTGTCGGAGGGGCAGTACTGAGGGAGCGCCGCACTGTCGGAGGGGCAGTACTGAGGGAGTGCCGCACTGTCGGAGGGGCAGGACTGAGGGAGCGCTGCACTGTCGGAGGGACAGTACTGAGGGAGCGCCGCACTGTCGGAGGGACAGTACTGAGGGAGCGCCGCACTGTCGGAGGGGCAGGACTGAGGGAGCGCCGCAATGTCGGAGGGACAGTACTGAGGGAGCGCCGCACTGTCGGAGGGACAGTACTGAGGGAGCGCCGCACTGTCGGAGGGGCAGTACTGAGGGAGCGCCGCACTGTCGGAGGGGCAGTACTGAGGGAGCGCCGCACTGTCGGAGGGGCAGTACTGAGGGAGCGCCGCACTGTCGGAGGGGCAGTACTGAGGGAGCCCTGCACTGTCGGAGGGTCAGTACTGAGGGAGTGCCGCACTGTCGGAGGGGCAGTACTGAGGGAGTGCCGCACTGTCGGAGGGGCAGTACTGAGGGAGCCCTGCACTGTCGGAGGGGCAGTACTGAGGGAGCCCTGCACTGTCGGAGGGGCAGTACTGAGGGAGCGCCGCACTGTCGGAGGGGCAGTACTGAGGGAATGCCGCACTGTCGAAGGGGCAGTACTGAGGGAGCGCCGCACTGTCGGAGGGGCAGTACTGAGGGAGTGCCGCACTGTCAGAGGTGCAGTACTGAGGGAGCCCTGCACTGTCGGAGGTGCAGTACTGAGGGAGTGCCGCACTGTCGGTGGGGCAGTACTGAGGGAGTGCCGCACTGTCGGAGGGGCAGTACTGAGGGAGTGCCGCACTGTCGAAGGGGCAGTACTGAGGGAGCGCCGCACTGTCGGGGGGGCAGTACTGAGGGAGCGCCGCACTGTCGGAGGGGCAGTACTAAGGGAGTGCCGCACTGTCGGAGGGGCAGTACTGAGGGAGCGGGGGAGTTCTACCCGGTGTCCTGGGGCCAATATTTATCCCTCAATCAACATCACTAAAACAGATTATCACAATGCTGTTTGTGGGAGCTTGCTGTGCGCAAATTGGCTGCCGCGTTTCCTACATTACAACAGTGACTACACTTCAAAAAGTATCTCATTGGCTGTAAACCGCTTTGGGACGTCCTGAGGTGGTGAAGCAAAGGGATACAGATAGACTAAGCGAGTGGGCAGTAAGGTGGCAGATGGAGTATAATGTAGGGAAATGTGAGGTTATTCACTTTGGTAGGAAGAATAGAAAAACAGAATATTTTTTAAATGGTGAGAAACTTTCAAATGTTGGTGTTCAGAGAGATTTAGTTTTGGTCTCCTTATCTAAGGAAGGATATACTTGCCTTGGAGGCGGTGCAACGAAGGTTCACTCGATTGATCCCTGGGATGAGTGGGCTGTCCTATGAGGAGAGATTGAGTAGACTGGGCCTATACTCTCTGGAGTTTAGAAGAATGAGAGGTGATCTCATTGAAACATACAAGATTCTGAAGGGGATTGACAGGGTAGATGCTGAGAGGTTAGAATCATAGAGTTGTACAGCACAGAAAGAGGCCCTTCGGCCCATCATGTCTGTGCCGGCTATCAAGCCCTATCTATTCTAATCCCATTTTCCAGCACTTGGTCCGTAGCCTTGTATGCTTTGGCGTTTGTATGTAGGTTGTTTTCCCCTGGCTGGAGAGTCTAGAACTAGGGGGCATAGTCTCAGGATAAGGGGTCGGCCATTTAGGACTGAGATGAGGAGGAATTTCTTCACTCAGAGGGTTGTGAATCTTTGGAATTCTCTACCCCAGAGAGCTGAGTCTTTGAGTGTATTCAAGGCTGAGATCGATAGATTTTTGGACTCTAGGGGAATCAAGGGATATGAGGATAGGGCCGGAAAGTGGAGTTGAGGCCATGATCAGCTCAGCCATGATCTTATTGAATGGCGGAGCAGGCTCGAGGGGCTCCTATTTCTTATGTTCTTATGAAAGGCACTATAGAAATGCAAATTCTTTCTGTATGCACTGTTTGAAAATTGACATCACAGGCCTAAAGAACTTTCCTGCACTATCCCCATATCCCTTGATTCCCTTGATATTCAAAAATCTATCGATCTCTGTCTTGAACATACTCAACGACTGAGCCTCCACAGCCCTCTGGGGCAAAGAATTCCCAAGATCACCACCTTCTGAGTGAAGAAATTTCTCCTCATCTCAGTCCTAAATGGCCGACCCCTTATTCTGAGACTGTGACCCCTGGTTCTAGACTCTCCAGCCAGGGGAAACATCCTCCCTGCATCTACCCTGCCAAGCCCTGTAAGAATTTTGTATGTTTCAATGAGATCACCTCTCATTCTTCTAAACTCTGGAGAATATAGGCCCAGTCTACTCAATCTCTCCTCATAGGACAATCCCCCCATCCCAGGAACCAGTCTGGTGAACCTTCGTTGCACTCCCTCTATGGCAAGTATATCCTTCCTTAGGTAAGGAGACCAAAACTGTGCACAATACTCCGGGTGTGGTCTCACCAGGGCCAGATATAATTGCAGTAAGACTCCTTTACTCTTATACTCAAATCCTCTTGTAATAAAGGCTAAAATGCTTCAGCTGCATTCGATTACAGCTTCTTGCTCCTGACTCTCGTCCAATTGGCTTAGGATTGAGTCTGCTGAGCATCTTATTTCGACGGGAAATGAAAGGGGAATTTTTGTTGAGAAATCGTTCTTGGCGACAGCCAATCGTTGGTATGGTGGTGGTGGGGGCGGAGGGGAGCAGTCAACTAGGTCATTGTTTCTGTTGGCACATTAGCTCAGAGATCCGGGTTCAAAACCTGCCCAGACCTCTGCGGCGAAACTCAAGACAGAACATTCTGCAAATACGCGGAGTGTCTGTCGGCATCTGTAAAGGAAGAAAGAGGGACAAGATAGGGTTTGGTCCGAGCGAATGGCCTCTGTCTCTGCTGGCTTCACGGGTTCTCTGTGAAATTCAGTGGTAGCTAATTGGTAGCGGAGATAGTGCCATTGTACACATCCCTCCTTCCCAATTGCCCATCCAAAGCACAGTTAAGGGGACAGTCACAGAGAAGTGTAAGGCAAACAAAAAAAACTCGCACCAAGTCCTGTTCGCCCATCACCCCCTGTGCTCGCTGACCTACATTGGCTCCCGGTTAAGCAGCGCCTCGATTTCAAAATTCTCATCCTTGTTTTCAAATCCCTCCGCGGCCCTCGCCCCCCCTCCCTATCTCTGTAATCTCCTCCAGCCCCACAACCCTCCGAGATCTCTGCGCTCCTCCAATTCTGGCCTCTCGCGCATCCCCCCGATTTCCATCGCTCCACCATTGGCGGCCGTGCCTTCAGCTGCCTGGGCCCTAAGCTCTGGAATTCCCTCCCTAAACCTCTCCGCCTCTCTCTCCTCCTTTAAGAGGCTCCTTAAAACTGACCTCTTTGACCCAGCTTTTGATCACCTGTCCTAATATCTTCCTTATGTGACTCGGTGTCAAATTGTGTCTGATAATCGCTCCTGTGAAGCGCCTTGGGCCGTTTTACTACGTTAAAGGCGCTGTATCAATACAGGTTGTTGATGAATTAGCTCCCACTGAGTATCAGCGCTTAACGCATTGAACGCGAAAGGCGTCGGGACATCCTGAGGATGTGATATGTATCATAGATAAACGCAGCACAGAAGGAGGCCATTCGGCCCATCGTGCCTGTGCCGGCTCTTTGGTAGAGCTCTCCAATTAGTCCCACACTCCCCCCTGCTCGTTCCCCATAGCCCGGCAAAATTTCCCCCTTCTGGTATTTATCCAGTTCCCTTTGCAAAGTCATTATTGAATTTGCTTTCAGGAACTGCATTCCTGGTAAGATGCTGTAAAATGCAAATTATTCTTTTGCTTCCGCCGCCTTATCTACAAGCACATTCCACCCCCCCCCCCCCCCCCGCCGCCCGTCAATCATTGTGTGTGGCAAACTCCCTGGCACCAGTCCTAAGCTCTGCTGTTACGCGTTTCGAAACTGTGCCCTCCTGTTGCATTGTCAAGGTGGTTTGGACATATTCCAAGAGTTTCCATTGCTTGAACACCGGCCTTCGACCTCCCCGCTCCCGCCATTGTTCGCCCGACACGCCTTCCCACGGCCAATCAGAACGTGAACAGACTCCTCCTTACCCGACTGAATGATTCCTGACTCTCAGTCAAACGGTCATTTCCCCCCAACCCCACCACTCCTCCCTCACCGAATCCCCCACCATCAACATCCTGGGGGTCACCATTGACCAGAAACTTAACTGGACCAGCCACATAAATACTGTGGCAACAAGAGCAGGTCAGAGGCCAGGTATTCTGCGGCGAGTGTCTCACCTCCTGACTCCCCAAAGCCTTTTCACCATCTACAAGGCACAAGTCAGGAGTGTGATGGAATCCTCTCCACTTGCCTGGATGAGTGCAGCTCCAACAACACTCAAGCAGCTCGACACCATCCAGGACAAAGCAGCCCGCTTGATTGGCACCCCATCCACCACCTTAAACATTCACTCCCTCCACCACCGGCGTACCGTGGCTGCAGTGTGTACCATCTACAAGATGCACTGCAGCAACTCGCCAAGGCTTCTTTGGCAGCACCTCCCAAACCCGCGATCTCTTCCACCTAGAAGGACAAGGGCAGCAGGCGCATGGGAACACCACCACCTCCAAGTTCCCCTCCAAGTCACACATCAGCCTGACTTAGAATTAAATCGGCCGATCCTTCATCGTCGCTGGGTCAAAATCCTAGAACTCCCTCCCTAACAGCACTGTGGGAGCACCTTCACCACACGGACTGCAGCGGTTCAAGAAGGGGGCCCACCACCACCTTCTCAAGGGCAATTAGGGATGGGCAATAAATGCTGGCCTTGCCAGCGACGCCCACATCCCATAAACGGATTTTTAAAAATCTCCAATATTATTACATACAATTTACAGCACAGAAACAGGCCATTCGGCCCCACTGGTCCGTGCCGGTGTTTATGCTCTACCCGAGCCTCCTCCCACCCCTCTTCATCTCACCCCATGAGCATAACCCTCTCTTCCTTTCTCCCTCATGTACCTATCCAGCTCCCCCTTAAATGTATCTACCCAATTGCCTCAACCACTCCCTGTGGTAGCGAGTTCCACATTCTCACCACTCTCTGGGTAAAGAAGTTTCTCCTGAATTCCCGAATGGATTTATTAGTGACGATCTTATATTTATGGCCCCTAGTTCTGGTCTCCCCCACAAGTGGGAACACCTTTTCCCCGTCTACCCTGTCAAAGACATTTTTTTGAATGCTCCTTGCAGCAGTTTCCAGGAGATGATCCTTTCAATTCCTAGAGGTTCCAGGCCAATCCTGGAAGGTTGGCAAGCCCCCCCATCCCCTGACCCCACGCTGAGGGTTAGGAACATCGCAACAGGAGAGGCCATTCAGCCCCTCGAGCCTGCTCCGCCATTCGATGAGATCACGGCTGATCTGCAATCAAACTCCCTACACCAGCCTTTGCCCCATATCCCTTAATACCTTTGGTTAACAGAAATCTATTAATCTCAGATTTAAGATTAAGAATTGATCTAGCATCTACTGCCATTTGCAGAAGAGAGTTCCAAACTTCTAACACCCTTTGTGTGTAGAAGTGTTTCCGAACTTCACTCCTGAAAGGTCTGGCTCTAATTTTTAGACTCTGCCCCCTAGTCCTAGAATCCCCAACCAGCAGAAATAGTTTCTCTCTCTCTACCCTATCCGTTCCCCTTAATATCTTGAAAACTTCGATCAGATCACCCCTGAACCTTCTATATTCCAGGGAACACAACCCTCGTTTGAAAGGGTTCAGTTTGAACGCAGTGCCTTCTGGCTACATCTCAGATGAAGGAGGTTTGATTCATTTAAAAACTGAAACTGAAATATCTCGGTGAATAGCCCAGGGTGATTAATGGGACTTGTTTTGACTCCACTTACATCATAAACCGCAGGAACAATGCCCCATCAGTTTAATGCCAGCACTTTGGTTCGTCACCTTAACCGCAGAATGTTCTAGGCAAAGGGGCATTGTTAGGGTGGCGAGGGACGGTTTCATTTCCTCCCCCGTCGCCCCCCCCAACCCCGCCCCCCCACCCCCCCCCCCCCCACGCCCGCCATGTCGTGTTGCCAAATCTCCTGCCCTGCGGTCTCCAAGAATAGATCCATCACCAGTCGACAAAAAACCCAGCTAGAAATATCATCGGGGGCTAAAAAAAAAAGAATTGTGCTTCTGTTTTTCTCCCCCACCCCCCCCACCCCATTTTCTTCAAACGCTTATTAGTTGGAAAACTATCGGAGACGCAGGACAAAGAGACCACTTGACTGAAAGTCAAGAATCGTCCAATCAGGTAACCAAGAGTCTGCTTGCTTTCCGATTGGCCGCAGGGAGGGGCGAGGCGCTGCGAAGGTGACCAATAGCGGGGGGGGGGAGGGCGGTTGGAGGCAGGAGGTCACGTGACAAAGCCTCCAGGAATGGGTCCAATCAGAGTTGGCCACCCTTACCAGCCAATGCGCCGCCCACTCTAAACCAACCATCTCCCTTGTTGCACAGATTCGCCTCTGGGGAGACCCAGCAGCCTGGTGCGGAGAGTTAACCGGACTCGACGCCTTTCCCTCGGCGCCATGGCAGATGGATTATAATGTGGATAAATGTGAAGTTATCCACTTTGGTAGAAAAAACAGAAAGGCAGAGTATTTCCTAAATGGTGAAAGATTGGGGAATGCAGATGCTCAAAGGGACCTGGGTGTCCTTGTACATGAGTCACTGAAAGTGAATGTGAAGGTGCAGCAAGCCATTAGGAAGGCAAATGGTATGCTGGCCTTCATTACAAGAGGATTTGAGTACAGGAGTAAAGAAGTTTTACTCCAATTATATAGGGCCTTGGTGAGACCACACCTGGAGTACTGTGTACAATTTTGGTCTCCTTACCTAAGGAAGGATATGCTTGCCATAGAGGGAATGCAACGAAGGTTCATGAGATTGATTCCTGGGATGGCGGGACTGTCGTATGAGAAGAGATTGAGTAAACTAGGCCTGCATTCTCTTGAATTCAGAAGAATGAGAGGGGATCTCATTGAAGCATACAAAATTATTACAGGGCTTGATAGGGTGGATGCTGGGAGAATGTTTCCCTTGGCTGGGGAGTCTAGAACCAGGGGCCACAGCCTCAGGATAAAGGGTAGACCATTCAGGACTGAGATGAGAAGAAATTTCTTCACACAGAGGGTGGTGAATCTTTGGAATTCTCTACCCCAGAGGGCTGTGGAGGCTCAGTCATTGAGTATATTCAAAACAGAAGTCGATAGATTTCTGACTAGTAAGGGCATCAAGGGATATGGCGATAGGGCCGGTGAATGGAGTTGAGGCAGAATATCAGCCATGATCTCACTGAATGGCGGAGCAGGCTCGAAGGGCTGAATGGCCGACTCCTGCTCCTATTTCTTGTGTTCTTACCAGCCGGGACCGTTGGTGTGACGATGTCATCGCGTCACCGCTCCCCGCTAACTCGAGCGCTCGGTAGAAGCACGCTCTGGTCACTCTGGCAGGACCACCTCGCCCCTTGAATACACCCTCTGCTGCCCCCCCCCGTGTCCTAACTCGCCCCGAGTCCCGTTCGCCCATCACCCCATCTGTGCTCGCTGACCTACATTGGCTCCCGGCCCGGCAACGCCTCGATTTCAAAAATTCTCATCCTTCTTTTCAAATCCCTTCACGACCGCGACCCCTCCCTACCTCTGCAACCTCCTCCAGCCCCATCAACCCCCACGAGATCTCTGCGCTCCTCCCAATTCTGGAGTCTTTCTCGTCCCCCGATTTCCATCGCTCCACCATTGGCGGCCGTGCCTTCAGCCGCCTGGGCCCCTGAGCTCTGGAATTCCCTCCCTAAACCTCTCCGCCTCTCTGTCCCCCGTGAAGCCGCTCTTTGACCCAGCTTTTGGGTCAGCTGTCCTAATATCTCCGCACGTGGTTCGGTGCCAAGTTTTGCCTGATTACGGTCCTGTGAAGAGCCTCGGGGACGTCTATACTACGTTAAAGGCGCTAGATAAATGCTGTCGTTGCTGTTACATAGCCGAACACCTCAGTCTGAAGGGAATGTAATGCAGAGGTTGCCAACTCTCCTTGGAGGTATTCCAGGAGGTTTTGTGACCTCTGCCCCCAACCACCTCGTCACCACCCTCCTGCCGTTGGTTGCCTGGCTCGTCAACCTTCACGCCACTGCCCTACCCCACCCCCCCACCCCCGCCTTTCCACGGCCAATTGGAAAGGGAACAAGACTCTACGGTACTGTCAGTCAAACAGCCTTTTCCGTGAAACCCATCCGCAAATATTTGTACAGCTGTTCAAAGTATTTTTATTTTTAAAGTGCTTTGCTTTCTCTCCCGGGGTTATTTGCTCGCTTTACTTCCTGGAGGCACCAGGGTAAATTCTGGACTGTTGGCGACCCTTAATGTGGCAGGGCTGAGGTTGGACTGCCACCTCCGGCCGGTCGGGAAGCGGGCAAGGGAGCGGGGAGAGGTCACAGGTCGCCCTTGCGAAGTCCGTTTGGCTGCTGTTTAAAGATTGCTCCAGAAGCAAAGCGACGAATTCCTGTCCGCTTGGCGAGTAAGTGGGGGCCAGGTTCGCGAAATTTCCCGCCATCACACTTTTAACATAAAATGTTGAGCTCCAACACCTTGTAGAGTCTGACAGCACCGGCAGGAGGCCATTCGGCCCATCGTGTCTGAGCCGGCTCATTGAACGAGCTCTCCGATTACCCCCCCCCCGCACCGAACTTTGCTCATAGCCAATGTCCCCTCTAATTTCTTTTTTCAAACTTCCGTGCGTGCATTGTGAAGCCGGAGGCGCGGGAGCTCGAGACACGGCCGCGCGACTTAAAGAAAGAAAGACTTACATTTATATAGCGCCTTTCACGACCACCGGACGTCTCAAAGCGCTTTACAGTACAGTGAAGTACTTTTTTTGAAGTGTAGTCACTGTTGTAATGTAGGAAACGCGGCAGCCAATTTGCGCACAGCAAGCTCCCACAAACAGCAATGTGATAACGACCAGGTAATCTGTTTTTGCCATGTTGGTTGAGGGATAAATATTGGCCCCAGGACACCGGGGATAACTCCCCTGCTCTTCTTCGAAATCGGATCTTTTACATCCACCTGAGAGAGCAGATGGGGTCTCGGTTTAACATCTCATCCGAAAGACGGCACCTCCGACAGTGTGGCGCTCCCTCAGTACTGCCCCTCCGACAGTGCGGCACTCCCTCAGTACTGACCCTCCGACAGTGCGGCACTCCCTCAGTACTGCCCCTCCGACAGTGCGGCGCTCCCTCAGTACTGCCCCTCCGACAGTGCGGATCTCCCTCAGTACTGCCCCTCCGACAATGCGGATCTCCCTCAGTACTGACCCTCCGACAGCGCGGCGCTCCCTCAGTACTGACCCTCCGACAACGTGGATCTCCCTCAGTACTGACCCTGCGACAGCGCGGCGCTCCCTCAGTACTGCCCCTCCGACAGTGCGGCACTCCCTCAGTATTGCCCCTCCGACAATGCGGCGCTCCCTCAGTACTGCCCCTCCGATAGTGCGGCACTCCCTCAGTACTGCCCCTCCGACGGTGCGGCGCTCCCTCAGTACTGCCCCTCCGACGGTGCGGCGCTCCCTCAGTACTGCCCCTCCGACAGTGCGGCGCTCCCTCAGTACTGCCCCTCCGACAGTGCGGCACTCCCTCAGTACTGCTCCTCCGACAGTGCGGCGCTCCCTCAGTACTGTCCCTCCGACAGCGCGGCGCTCCCTCAGTACCGCCCCTCCGACAGCGCGGCGCTCCCTCAGTACTGCCCCTCCGACAGTGCGGCGCTCCCTCAGTACCGCCCCTCCGACAGTGCGGCGCTCCCTCAGTACCGCCCCTCCGACAGTGCGGCGCTCCCTCAGTACTGCCCCTCCGACAGTGCGGCGCTCCCTCAGTACTGCCCCTCCGACAGTGCGGCGCTCCCTCAGTACTGCCCCTCTGACAGTGCGGCGCTCCCTCAGTACTGCCCCTCCGACAGCGCGGCGCTCCCTCAGCACCGCACTGGGAGTATCAGCCTGGACTTTTGTGCTCAAGTCTCTGGAGTGGGACTTGAACCCACAACCTTCTGACTCAGAGTGAGCTACCCAGTGAACCACGGCGACACTGCCGGGGACTGACACTTAAAGGGAACGTCGCCCTTCACCCTGCAACAGTTCACCCCAGCTTCATGGACTTATCCGATTCCCTTTTGAAAGTTACTATTGAATCTGCTTCCACCGCCCTTTCAGGCAGCGCGTTCCAGATCACAACAACTCGCTAAAGAGAATTCTCCTCATCTCCCCACCCCTTCTATAACAAGCCAGCGATATATTTCACCCCAGGCAGCGACCGCACTGCAATATCGAGATTCCAGCATCTGACAGCTTTTGTGGCAACTTCAAAAAGCACTTTTAAAATTGCAGTAATGACTAAGCCTCAGAGACAGTCAGCTCCCGATGGGGTTTTTCTCCGCGGGGCTTCTGCACGGGGGGGACGGCTGCGGGTTTTTTTTGCGGAGCGCCGCTTGGGCGACGGTCGCGAACTCACATCCTGACCTGCAGTGACCCGCTCCTGTCCTCCCTCGCGCCGCGGGCGCCGCACTCCTCCCTCAGGCCCTCCAGCTCCCACCTGAGCCTCGCCATCTCCGCCGACTGCCAGACCTGAGCCGCCAGGCACAGCAAGATCCCGGCCAGAGCCGCCAGCCCCAGGGAGACCGGCGACACTGCCTGCTTCTCTCCTCTGTAGCCAGCCATGTTTAACCAGGAAAAAATAAATGTAAACGGCAGACTGCTCCAGAAACTGGCACTTGGCCTGAAGTGGGAGGGGATACGTAACTGGGCCAGGCAACACTTGAATAGGCAGGGTGTCTTCACAGCCAAGCAACACACAGTCACTGCAGACTCTTAAAGGTAATGCTGTTCAGCTTTGGATTTAATTTTGACGTTGCTGTTGTCGCCACGATGGCTCAAAGGGTACATACATTATAGGATTGCCTATAGTCAAGCCCATGGGATTACTCGGACCGTGGCAGCGTGGCTGTAAAATTGGCTGAGTCACAAGAAAGCAGAGAGTAGTGGGTGACCGGTTGCTTTTCAGACGGGAGGGAAGCATACAGTGGTGCCCCCCCCAGGGGTCGGTGTTGGGAGCTCCGCTCTTTTTTTGATGTATATTAATGACCTGTGCATCGGTATGCCGGGTGTAAGTGTCAGCCGTGGCTCAGTGGGTAGCGCTCTCGCCTCTGGTCGTGGGTTCAAGCCCCACTCCAGAGACTTGAGCACAAAAAAATCCAGCCCGACACTCCCAGTGCAGTACTGAGGGAGCGCCGCACTGTCGAAGGGGCAGTACTGAGGGAGCGCCGCACTGTCGAAGGGGCAGTACTGAGGGAGCGCCGCACTGTCGGAGGGGCAGTACTGAGGGAGCGCCGCACTGTCGGAGGGGCAGTACTGAGGGAGCGCCGCTCTGTCGGAGGGGCAGTACTGAGGGAGCGCCGCACTGTCGAAGGGGCAGTACTGAGGGAGCGCCGCACTGTCGGAGGGGCAGTACTGAGGGAGCGCCGCACTGTCGGAGGGGCAGTACTGAGGGAGCGCCGCACTGTCGGAGGGGCGGTACTGAGGGAGCGCCGCACTGTAGGAGGGGCAGTACTGAGGGAACGCCGCACTGTCGGAGGGGCAGTACTGAGGGAGCGCCGCACTGTCGGAGGGGCAGTACTGAGGGAACGCCGCACTGTCGGAGGGGCAGTACTGAGGGAGCGCCGCACTGTCGGAGGGGCAGTACTGAGGGAGCGCCGCACTGTCGGAGGGGCAGTACTGAGGGAGTGCCGCACTGTTGGAGGGGCAGTACTGAGGGAGTGCCGCACTGTCGGAGGGGCAGTACTGAGGGAGCATCGCACTATCGGAGGGGCAGTACTGAGGGAGCGCCGCACTGTCGGAGAGGCAGTACTGATGGAGCGCTGCATTGTTGGAGGGGCAGTACTGAGGGAGCGCCGCACTGTCGGAGGGGTAGTACTGAGGGAGCGCCGCACTGTTGGAGGGGCAGTACTGATGGAACGCCGCACTGTCGGAGGGGCAGTACTGAGGGAGCGCCGCACTGTCGGAGGGGCAGTACTGAGGGAGCGCCGCACTGTCGGAGGGGCAGTACTGAGGGAGTGCCGCACTGTTGGAGGGGCAGTACTGAGGGAACGCCGCACTGTCGGAGGGGCAGTACTGAGGGAGCGCCGCACTGTCGGAGGGGCAGTACTGAGGGAGCGCCGCACTGTCGGAGGGGCAGTACTGAGGGAGTGCCGCACTGTTGGAGGGGCAGTACTGAGGGAACGCCGCACTGTCGGAGGGGCAGTACTGAGGGAGCGCCGCGCTGTCGGAGGGGCAGTACTGAGGGAGCGCCGCACTGTCAGATGGGCAGTACTGAGGGAGCGCCGCACTGTCGGAGGTGCCGTCTTTCGGATGAGATGTTAAACCGAGGCCCCATCTGCCCCCTCAGGTGGACGTAAAAGATCCCATGGCCACTATTTTGAAGAAGAGCAGGGGAGGAGTTCTACCCGGTGTCCTGGGGCCAATATTTATCCCTCAACCAACATCACTAAAGAAAAGACAGACGATCTGGTCATTGTCACGTTGCAGTCTGTGGGAGCTTGCTGTGCGCAAATTGGCTGCTGCGTTTCCTACATTACAACAGTGACCACACTTCAAAAAGTACTTAATTGTCTGTAAAGCGCTTTGGGACATCCGGTGGTCGTTAAAGGCGCTATAGAAATGCAAATCTTTCTTTAATTTCAAAGTTTGCAGATGACCTGTGTAATATATGTGGGTAGAACGAATGACGGACAGAGACAGGATGAGTAGCTAGTCCATCTGCTTGCTTTATTAGGCCAGAGTGAACCGAGTATGCCGATACCAAACCATGTGATAATATATTACACTGCTTTACCCCTTAAAAAAAATGTACATATTCCCCCCTCAAACACAACAAAAGCTAAGGTCCCACCTTTCCCAGCGTTACATCTAGCACATAACAAAAACTCCTGTTTACTTTTCTTTTCAATGAACTGCAAATCAGCCTTCCTGATCTCCTTACAGAATGTTTTTGGTGTTGAACCAATTTCTGGGCTGTTTTGATTTGGTTCCGAACTCAAATGTAATCCTGTTTCTATCTCAGACTTGTTTGAACCCATGCGTTTCACTTCAATCCACTTTGAGTGACTATCTACAATTACCAGGAAATGAGCATTTGCTTTCTCACAGAAGTCTACATGTACTCTCTGAAAAGGTCTACTTGGCCATGACCAGGGTTGTAGTGGAGTTTTGGGTGGTTTGTTCCTGCAATTTTGGCAAATGCTGCATTTGCTGACAAGTGATTCAAGATCACTGTCCAATCCAGGCCAGTAAACAAAGCTTCTTGCAATTAATTTCATACTGACGATCCCTGGATGTTCAGTATGAAGTTCGGCCTGAATTCTGTCTCTCAAAGAAGTAGGTACCACCACTCTGTTTCCCTACTTGATACAACCTTGCTCACAAGACAATTCAGTACGATGGTTATGGAATGGTTTCAACTCTGTGTCCAGACATTGATCAGTCCATCCATTCAAGGTGTTTTCATGCACTCTTTTCAGTACTGAGTCCTTTTGAGTCTCATCTACAATCTCAGTTGCATTCACGGGAAAGTCTTTGTCAACTGCACCGAGCGTGAAAATCTCACCTTCACTCCCAACACACGAGTCCTCATACATAGATACATAGATACATAGAAGATAGGAGCAGGAGTAGGCCATCCGGCCCTTCGAGCCTGCTCCGCCATTTAATGAGATCATGGCTGATCCTCCAATTCAGTATCCCGTCCCCGCCTTCTCTCCGTAACCCTTAACCCCTTTTGCCTGTAGAAATATATCTAATTCCCTCTTAAATATATTTAATGTGCTGGCGTACACTGCCCTCTGTGGCAATGAGTTCCACAGGTTCACCACCCTCTGAGTGAAGAAATTCCCCCTCATTTCTGTCCTAAATGGTTTAGCCCTTATCCTTAAATTATGTCCTCTAGTTCTGTTCTCACCCACCAAGGGAAACATTCCTTCTGCATCTAGTCTGTCTAGACCTGTCAGAATTTTATACACTTCTATGAGGTCCCCTCTCAATCTTCTAAACTCCAGTGTGTACATCCCTAAACTACATAGTCTCTCCTCATAGGTCAATCCCGCCATTCCTGGTATCAGCCTGGTGAATCGCCGCTGCACCCCCTCCATGGCAAGAACATCTTTCCTCAGATGAGGCGACCAAAACTGTACACAGTACTCGAGGTGTGGTCTCACCAGTGCCCTGTACAGCTGCAGCAAGGTATCCCTGTTCCTGTATTCCAACCCTTTTGCTATGAAGGCCAGCATACCGTTTGCCTTCTTGACCGCCTGTTGCACCTGCATGCTCGCCTTCAGTGACTGGTGTACAAGAACACCCAGGTCTCTCTGTACTTCCCCCTCTCCCAATTTATTGCCATTTAAATAATAATTTGCCCTCCCGTTCCTGCACCCAAGGTGGATAACTTCGCACTTGTCCACATTATAGTGCATCTGTCATTTATCCGCCCAATCACCCAGTCTGTCCAAATCGCTCTGGAGCTTCCTGGTCTCCTCCTCTGAGCCCACCCCCCCTCCTAGTTTAGTGTCATCTGCAAATTTGGAAATGCTGCATCCGACTCCCTGATCCAGGTCATTAATGTAAATTGTGAACAGCTGGGGACCTAGGACAGATCCCTGTGGTACCCCACTTGTTACTGCCTGCCATTCAGAAAATGAGCCATTTATTCCAACTCTCTGTTTTCTATCTGACAGCCAGTTCTCTATCCACGTCAATACTTTCCCCTTTATCCCATGAGCTTCAATTTTCCCTGCTAATCTTTTATGTGGCAACCTGGACAAGGCATCTGCCATTGCGTTCTGCTTTGAAGTGCGATATTCAATCGTGTCATCATATTGTGACAACAACACTGCCCAACGTTGCATTCTTGATGCGGCCATTGCAGGGATGGCAGATTTGGACCCCAATATTGCCAGGAGTGGTTTGCGAGCGGTTATCAGGGTGAACTTTCTGCCAATCAGGAACTGTTGGAATTTCTTGATTCCAAACACTATGGTGAGTGCTTCTGTTAGGGTAAACCGGGAGAGCTTCTTCTCCCCGAGACGGACCCGCTGATATAAAGGGTCGACGTCCGCCTTATTCCCAATCAATCGCTCGGAGTCCGGAGGTTCGTTCAGTAAATCAACTTTATTCCAAGTCGACAGGGGAGACACTCACCCGGGGACGAATGCTCCCCGATCGTTAAAACTCCTCTACCTTATATACAGTTTCTGTTCTAAGTCGTGGCTATTGTCCCACAATTATTTACATTACATACAGTTGGTTTCGAGTGCAAAATAGTTGGTTTCGGGTGCAAAATAGTTGGTCTCGGGTGCAACTTCTTGCAGTTCGTGTGCACATTAGTCTTGCAACTCCAAGGTTAAATTCAAGTAGATCCAATTAAAACTGCTTTGAAAGATTTCACCATAGCAACCGGGACTCCAAGGTTATTTCTAATATTTTACTCAAGTAGTGATTTGTAGTGTGTAGTCTTGACCACGTTACATCATACTTCCCCCTTTTAAACTTGTTCATAACCACTCTTTATATTTTAGCTCTTTTAACCCTTTCAGCTTCCTTTTCAATTTGCATGTAATTTCTTTCGCTCTTTCTGAGGGTTCGTGATGCGAACGCCATTGGTTTCTCTTGGCCGTCATCCATTACGTGGCTTATGACAGCTCCCACACCGTAGCTAGAAGCATCACACGCTAACTGAAGCTCACGCTCTGTGTCGATGTGCACAAGTAGAGCATCGCGAGAGAGACTTCTCTTACAAATGTCGTAAGCTTCCTGTTGCGCTTTTGCCCACTTCCACTGGACATCCTTCTTGAGGAGCTCATGCAATGGAGCTAACATGGTCACTAACTCAGGTAAGAAACGTGCGTCGTACTGGACCATTCCAAGGAAAGATCTTAACTCAGACACGTTCTGTGGCTTTGGAGCATTGATGACCACATTAACCTTTTCCTTCACTGGTTGCAAGCCATTTGTATCAACTTTCAAACCAAGGTACACAACCTCGGGCTGCACAAAAGCACATTTGCTCCTTTTCAATTTGACATTGTGGGAATTCAACCTTTGAAGCACAAAATCTAACACTTCTAGATTTTCTTCCTCACTGCTTGTTGCGATCAGCACATCGGCTTGATTGCATAAGCTATTTGGAATTCCTTGTAAAATCTTATCCATCATAGCCTGGAAGATTTTGGGAGGACTTTACACCATACGGCAGCTTGGTGTATGAGTACAGTCCCTTGTGTGTGTTGACAGTGAGATACTGTTGACACTCTTTGTCAACATTCAGCTGAGCGTAAGCGTGCGACAGGTCAAGCTTAGAGAAAACCTTTGACCCAGAGAGTGCTGCATACAAATCTTGTGATGTCGGTAACGGGTACTGTTCATTGTCAACTGCTTGGTTGATAGTAACTTTGTGGTCACCGCACAAGCGTACAGTTTTGTCTGCTTTGGGCACTACCACAATCGGGGTAGCGCATTCACTTTTGTCAGTTTTTACTAGCACTCCGTTCTCTCTCAGTTCCTCTAGCTCTTCCTCCACCTGACTTTTCAATGCATAGGGGACCGGCCTTGCCTTACAATAGACAGGCTTCGTGTTGGACTTGATGCGGATATGCGCGTCATACCCAGTGATGCCCTCATAACTGTCTGTGAACATGCTGTCGTACTTGTTCAGCATTGTGTCGAGTCGCTGCTTTGAAGCATCTACACTGAAGATGTTTTTCCAGTCTAGTTTTAACTTTCTCAACCAGTCTTTGCCCATGAGGGCTGGCCTGGTTTTGTAGCTCGCTACAATAATAGGCAGCTTTACTGACTGGCCATTGTGTTGAACTGTATATTCCATTTGTCCACATATCTCTAGGATTTCTTCAGAGTAGGTTTTTAACTCTACGGTACTCTTTGTAAGTGGTATCTGATTAAACTTACTCTCATATGTGTCCTTACTCATGACAGAGCAGTCCACCACCGTGTCGATACACATATCAATATATTGCTCATTGATCAAAAGATTTGTATGGAAGTCTTTCTCACGACTGCTAGTGTTGCCGCTAGTGACATAGATACTGTAGATGCCTAGTTCTTCAATATCAGGTGTGTTCGCTTCAATATTGTTAATTCTTTGATTTTGTTGTCGCTGCTTTGCATTGCCACAAGAATGGTTCTTACTTCCTGCTTTCGATCTAGCTCTGCAAGCTGTTGAAATATGGCCTTGCTTCTGGCAGTGAAAACACTTCGCATTTCTGTATTGGCAGGACTGTGGTGAGTGATTTCCATTGCAGCGATAACAATTCACTGAACTGCTCTCACTGACATGCTTTTGACTTGGTCTCATAACTTTAGGTTTGGCGGTGGCCTTGTGACTGTAGACCTCAGCTGCACTAGTCACTTGAGTTGGACGGAGCTCCCTGGCATTCTTAGACGCCATCTCCATAGATAGGGCAATTTTGCATGCTATGTCAAACATTAGGTTCGGAGTGTTCAGTAACTTGGACTGTGTGCGCTCATCCACCAGCCCCACACACAAACTTATCTCGCAACGCACGATCCAAAAATGTGCCGAAGTTTCAATGCAAAGACAGGTTTTTAAGAGCTACAATGTACTCACTGATGGTTTCACTTTGTTTTTGGTTTCTGGTACCAAACTCTGCTATTTCTAACAGCTTTGGGTCGAAATGGTCCTCGAGTTTCTCGACAATGTCTTCAAACGACACATCCTTCGCTTTCCCTGGCGCGAGTAGGTTTGTCAACGTTCCGTAGACATCTGGCCCGATCTCCGTTCGAAAAATTGCTTTTTTACATTCACGAATTACTTTATTTTGAGCTTGAACATTCTCATCTGCACCTTCGGTCTCAATAATGTTATTGGCCTTAAAAAACATCTCCATCCGCTCAATGTAAGAACTGAATGGTTCGTGAGCTCGGTCATACGCGCCGAGGCTTCCGATGAATCCCGCAGGCGTGGCCACGATTGTCCCGATCCCGTTGAACAGTGACTCAGCACGCTACCTGTGTACAGGTGAGAATCAACGCCACTGTTGCTGTGTATACATGCACGTGAAGGTGAAGCACAGATGATTCTGTATGAGCATTAACAGTAAATCATCGCAAAAATTCAGTTTAGGTGTCACAAATTCACCTTAAACTTTTCCACTCGAAGGTTGAGCACTGTGTCATAGAATCATAGAAGATAGGAGCAGGAGTAGGCCATTCGGGCCCTCGAGCCTGCTCCGCCATTTAATGAGATCATGGCTGATCATCCAAATTCAGTACCCTGTCCCTGCTTTCTCCCCATATCCCTTGGTCCCTTTAGCCTTAAGATATATATCTGACTCCTTCTTGAAGAGATTTAATGAATTGGCCTCCACTGCCTTCTGTGGTAGAGAATTCCACAGGTTCACCACTCTCTGGGTGAAGAAATTCCTCCTTCCATGATCCCTAAAAATGGCTTTGATATCCCATCCTTGTCGCCAAAAATGTAATATATGTGGGTGGAACAAATGAAGGTCAGAGACAGGATGAGTTGCTGGTCCAGGTGCTTGTTTTATTAGGCCAGAGCGAACTGAGCATGCTCATACCAAACCATGTGCTAATACATTACAACACACGAAACTCAGAAATGTAGTGAACAGTGAGGAGGACAGTATCAGACTTCAGGAGGACACGGACAGACTGGTGAAATGGGCGGACACGTGGCAGATGAAATTTAACGCAGAGAAGTGTGAAGTGATGCATTTTGGTAGGAAGAATGAGGAACATGAGAACATAAGAAATAGGAGCAGGAGTCGGCCATTCGGCCCCTCGAGCCTGCTCCGCCATTCAATGAGATCATGGCTGATCTTCTGCCTCAACTCCATTCACCGGCCCTATCGCCATATCCCTTGATGCCCTTACTAGTCAGAAATCTATCGACTTCTGTTTTGAATATACCCAAAGACTGAGCCTCCACAGCCCTCTGGGGTAGAGAATTCCAAAGATTCACCACCCTCTGTGCAAAGAAATTTCTTCTCATCTCAGTCCTGAATGGCCTACCCTTTATCCTGAGGCTGTGGCCCCTGGTTCTAGATTCCCCAGCCAAGGGAAACATTCTCCCAGCATCCACCCTATCAATAATTTTGTATGCTTCAATGAGATCCCCTCTCATTCTTCTGAATTCAAGAGAATACAGGCCTAGTTTACTCAATCTCTTCTCATACGACAGTCCCGCCATCCCAGGAATCAATCTCGTGAACCTTCGTTGCACTCCCTCTATAGCAAGTATATCCTTCCTTAGGTAAGGAGACCAAAATTGTACAAAATAGGAGAGGACATATAAACTAAACGGTACAATTTTAAAGAGGGTGCAGGAACAGAGAGACCTGGGGGTGTATGTACACAAATCTTTGAAGGTGAGGAGGCTGCTAAAAAAAGCATATGGGATCCTTGGCTTTATTAATAGAGGCATAGAGTACAAAAGCCAGGAAGTTATGCTAAACCTTTATAAAGCCCCAGCTTGGAGTATTGTGTCCAGTTCTGGGCACCGCACTTTAGGAAGGATGTCAAGGCTTTAGAGAGGGTGCGGAGGAGATTCACCAGAACGATCCCAGGGATGAGGGACTTCAGTTACGTGGAGAGACTGGAGAAGCTGGGTTGTTCTCCTTAGAGCAGAGAAGGTTAAGGGGAGATTTAATCGAGGTGTTCAAATTTATGAGGGGTTTTGATAGAGTAAATAAGGAGAAACTGTTTCCAGTGGCAGGAGGGTCGGTAACCAGAGGACACAGATTTAAGATAATTGGCAAAAGAACCAGAGGGGGAGATGTTGTGATCTGGAATGCGCTGCCTGAAAGGGCGGTGGAAGCAGATTCAATAGTAACTTTCAAAAGGGAATCGGATAAACACTCGAAAGGGAAAAAAATTCACAGGGCTGTGGGGAAAGAGCAGGGGGGGAGTGGGACTAATGGGAGAGCTCGTTCAAAGAGCCGGCACAGACACGATGGGCCCAATGGCCTCCTTCTGTGCTGTATCCATTCTATGACTGACGTACTCCCAGGGGTTTCATCACATGAGCTCCAGCTGCCGCCATTGGTCGCCTGACATGTCCACCCTGGCGGCGCCCCGCCCTCCCACGGCCAATGGGAAAGCAAGCAGAATCTTGGTCACCTGATTGGATGATTCTTGACTGCCAATCAAAAGGTCCTTTTTTCTCCCCCCCACCCCACGCCCCCAATGGCTCAAATATTTTGCTAACTAATAAATGAAAATGAACAGAGATAATGAAAAGAGAATGCACCCTTTGTTTTGAGGCCCCTCTGGTTTTTCTCCCGGGTCTTTTGCTGGTAGCGGATTCTGGGAGATTCACCTTCAATTCCTGGAGACTCCGGGCCAGTCCTGGAGGGTTGGGAACTGGCCTTCTGCACCAGCCAGTGTGGTATCGACCCAGACCGGCCAGGCAAGTCCCGGGTTCTCCCCCGGGCTACGCTAAGTTAGCTGATCCCGACTCAGGGGATGATTCGGGGCACGAAAGTTACACTCAGTGTCAGCCGTGGCTCAGTGGGCAGCACCCTCGCCTCTGAGTCAGAAGGTTGTGGGAATTGAGCACATAATCCAGGCTAACACTCCCAGTATAATACTGAGGGGGCACCGCACTGTCGGAGGGGCGGTACTGAGAGAGCGCCGCACTGTCGGAGGGGCGGTACTGAGGGAGCGCCGCACTGTCGGAGGGGCGGTACTGAGGGAGCGTCGCACTGTCGGAGGGGCAGTACTGAGGGAGCGCCGCACTGCCGGAGGGGCGGTACTGAGGGAGCGCGGCACTGTCGGAGGGGCAGTACTGAGGGAGCGCCGCACTGTCGGAGGGTCAGTACTGAGGGAGCGCGGCACTGTCGGAGGGGCAGTGCTGAGGGAGCGCCGCACTGTCGGAGGGTCAGTACTGAGGGAGCGCCGCACTGTCGGAGGGGCAGTACTGAGGGAGCGCCGCACTGTCGGAGGGGCAGTACTAAGGGAGCTCCGCACTGTCGAAGGGGCAGTACTGAGGGAGTGCCGAACTGTCGGAGGGGCAGTACTGAGGGAGCGCCGCACTGTCGGAGGGTCAGTACTGAGGGAGCGCCGCACTGTCGGAGGGTCAGTACTGAGGGAGCGCCGCACTGTCGGAGGGGCAGTACTGAGGGAGCGCCGCACTGTCGGAGGGGCAGTACTGAGGGAGCGCTGCACTGTCGGAGGGGCTGTACTGAGGGAGTGCCGCACTGTCGGAGGGGCAGTACTGAGGGAGCGCCGCACTGTCGGAGGGACCGTCTTTCGGATGAGACGTTAAACCGAGGCCCCGTCTGCTCTCTCTGTCGGACGTAAAAGATCTCACGGCCACTATTTCGAAGAAGAGCAGGGGAGTTCGCCCCGTGTCCTTGGGCCAATATTTATCCCTCAACCAACATCACTAAAACAGATGATCCGGTCATTACCACATTGCTGTTTGTGGAAGCTTGCTGTGCGCAAATTGGCTGCCGCGTTTCCCACAATACAACAGCGACTACACTTCAAAAAGTACTTCATTGGCTGTAAAGCGCTTTGGGAGGTCCGGTGGTCGTGAAAGGCGCTATAGAAATGCAGGGACTTTCTTTCTTCTTTCTTCTCCTCATTGGGAGGTGAGGTGAACTCGGCCAGTGATCTGGTTCCTGTCCAGAAAGTGTGTGGTGCCCTCCGTATGGAATAGCTTGCCGATGCCCACTGCCATTGGCGGCCGTGCCGGGGCCCGAAAGCTCTGGAATTCCCTCCCTAAACCTCTCCTCCTCCTTTAAGGCTCTCCTTAAACTCTAGCTCTTTGACCAAGCTGTCCCAATGCCTCCTTAAGTGGCTCGGTGTCAACTTTTTGTCTGATAATCCCTCCCGTCGAGCGCCTCGGGAAGTTTCAGTCCGCTGAAGGCGCTGGATGAATGGAAGTTGTTGTTGGAGCGTACTGGAAGGGCGCCAGTACCAGTCAGTGCATTCCTTACATTTCCTCCCCCGTGTCTTGTTGTCTCGTTCACTTTTCAACAGAGGCTGAGGGTGAAAGTGTTTCCCTGTTCAGCACAGGGATGATGGAGAAATCAAATCATCAGCCCATCTAACCCGCGTCCATCAGACATTCAGTTGTCCTCCGATCCCCTCGGCCACCTGCCCTGCGGTGTGATTTGGCCTCCGCGGATCTATCCTTTCTCCCCAAACCGCCCCCCTGCTCACCCTCTGCTACCGGGGAAACCTCCCAACAGGATCATCAGGCCCTGCCGGAGGCCCAGAATTAGGGACGCGGGCAAATCTGAGGCCCTGCCACCTGCCACCCTCCATTGGCTTCAGCTCATTCCAAGACTCGTCTGCCCCGTGTCCTAACGCACATCGAGTCCTGTTCACCCATCCCCACACTGTGCTCCCTGACCTACATTGGCTCCCGGTCCGGCAACGCCCCGATTTCCAAAGTCCTCCGGGCAAAATTCGGTCGCACCCCCTTTGGGGCGCTAACGTCTACTTTTAGGGC
>JASTWF010000239.1:0-102500 GCA_030390025.1 Squalus acanthias
ACTGGGGGCAGTACTGAGGGAGCGCTGCACTGTCGGAGGGGCAGTACTGAGGGAGCGCTGCACTGTCGGAGGGGCAGTACTGAGGGAGTGCTGCACTGTCGGAGGGCAGTACTGAGGGAGCGCCGCACTGTCGGAGGGGCAGTACTGAGGGAGTGCCGCACTGTCGGAGGGGCAGTACTGAGGAGCGCCGCACTGTCGGAGGGGCGTACTGAGGGAGCGCTGCACTGTCGGAGGGGCAGTACTGGGAGCGCTGCACTGTCGGAGGGGCAGTACTGAGGGAGTGCTGCACTGTCGGAGGGGCAGTACTGAGGGAGCGCCGCACTGTCGGAGGGGCAGTACTGAGGGAGCGCTGCACTGTCGGAGGGGCAGTACTGAGGGAGCGCTGCACTGTCGGAGGGGCAGTACTGAGGGAGCGCTGCACTGTCGGAGGGGCAGTACTGAGGGAGCGCTGCACTGTCGGAGGGGCAGTACTGAGGGAGTGCTGCACTGTCGGAGGGGCAGTACTGAGGGAGCGCTGCACTGTCGGAGGGGCAGTACTGAGGGAGCGCTGCACTGTCGGAGGGGCAGTACTGAGGGAGCGCTGCACTGTCGGAGGGGCAGTACTGAGGGAGCGCTGCACTGTCGGAGGGGCAGTACTGAGGGAGCGCTGCACTGTCGGAGGGGCAGTACTGAGGGAGTGCTGCACTGTCGGAGGGCAGTACTGAGGGAGCGCCGCACTGTGGAGGGGCAGTACTGAGGGAGTGCTGCACTGTCGGAGGGGCAGTACTGAGGGAGCGCCGCACTGTCGGAGGGGCAGTACTGAGGGAGCCCTGCACTGTCGGAGGGCAGTACTGAGGGAGTGCCGCACTGTCGGAGGGGCAGTACTGAGGGAGCGCTGCACTGTCGGAGGGGCAGTACTGAGGGAGCGCTGCACTGTCGGAGGGGCAGTACTGAGGGAGCGCTGCACTGTCAGAGGGGCAGTACTGAGGGAGCGCTGCACTGTCGGAGGGGCAGTACTGAGGGAGCGCCGCACTGTCGGAGGGGCAGTACTGAGGGAGCGCTGCACTGTCGGAGGGGCAGTACTGAGGGAGTGCTGCACTGTCGGAGGGGCAGTACTGAGGGAGCGCCGCACTGTCGGAGGGGCAGTACTGAGGGAGCGCTGCACTGTCGGAGGGCAGTACTGAGGGAGCGCTGCACTGTCGGAGGGCAGTACTGAGGGAGCGCTGCACTGTCGGAGGGGCAGTACTGAGGGAGCGCTGCACTGTCGGAGGGGCAGTACTGAGGGAGCGCTGCACTGTCGGAGGGGCAGTACTGAGGGAGCGCCGCACTGTCGGAGGGCAGTACTGAGGGAGCGCTGCACTGTCGGAGGGGCAGTACTGAGGGAGCGCTGCACTGTCGGAGGGGCAGTACTGAGGGAGCGCCGCACTGTCGGAGGGGCAGTACTGAGGGAGCGCTGCACTGTCGGAGGGGCAGTACTGAGGGAGCGCTGCACTGTCGGAGGGGCAGTACTGAGGGAGCGCTGCACTGTCGGAGGGGCAGTACTGAGGAGAGCGCTGCACTGTCGGAGGGGCAGTACTGAGGGAGCCGCACTGTCGGAGGGCAGTACTGAGGGAGTGCCGCACTGTCGGAGGGCAGTACTGAGGGAGCGCCGCACTGTCGGAGGGGCAGTACTGAGGGAGCGCCGCACTGTCGGAGGGGCAGTACTGAGGGAGCTGCACTGTCGGAGGGGCAGTACTGAGGGAGCGCTGCACTGTCGGAGGGGCAGTACTGAGGGAGCGCCGCACTGTCGGAGGGGCAGTACTGAGGGAGCGCTGCACTGTCGGAGGGCAGTACTGAGGGAGCGCTGCACTGTCGGAGGGCAGTACTGAGGGAGTGCTGCACTGTCGGAGGGGCAGTACTGAGGGAGCGCTGCACTGTCGGAGGGGCAGTACTGAGGGAGCGCTGCACTGTCGGAGGGGCAGTACTGAGGGAGCGCTGCACTGTCGGAGGGGCAGTACTGAGGGAGCGCTGCACTGTCGGAGGGGCAGTACTGAGGGAGCGCTGCACTGTCGGAGGGGCAGTACTGAGGGAGCGCTGCACTGTCGGAGGGGCAGTACTGAGGAGCGCTGCACTGTCGAGGGGCAGTACTGAGGGAGCGCTGCACTGTCGGAGGGGCAGTACTGAGGGAGCGCCGCACTGTCGGAGGGGCAGTACTGAGGGAGCGCTGCACTGTCGGAGGGGCAGTACTGAGGGAGCGCTGCACTGTCAGGAGGGGCAGTACTGAGGGAGTGCTGCACTGTCGGAGGGGCAGTACTGAGGGAGCGCTGCACTGTCGGAGGGCAGTACTGAGGGAGCGCTGCACTGTCGGAGGGCAGTACTGAGGAGCGCCGCACTGTCGGAGGGGCAGTACTGAGGGAGCACTGCACTGTCGGAGGGGCAGTACTGAGGGAGCGCCGCACTGTCGGGGGCAGTACTGAGGGAGCGCCGCACTGTCGGAGGGCAGTACTGAGGGAGTGCTGCACTGTCGGAGGGGCAGTACTGAGGGAGCGCCGCACTGTCGGAGGGCAGTACTGAGGGAGCGCTGCACTGTCGGAGGGCAGTACTGAGGGAGCGCTGCACTGTCGGAGGGGCAGTACTGAGGGAGCGCTGCACTGTCGGAGGGGCAGTACTGAGGGAGCGCTGCACTGTCGGAGGGGCAGTACTGAGGGAGCGCTGCACTGTCGGAGGGGCAGTACTGAGGGAGCGCCTGCTGTCGGAGGGGCAGTACTGAGGGAGCGCTGCACTGTCGGAGGGGCAGTACTGAGGGAGCGCTGCACTGTCGGAGGGGCAGTACTGAGGGAGCGCTGCACTGTCGGAGGGCAGTACTGAGGGAGCGCTGCACTGTCGGAGGGGCAGTACTGAGGAGCGCTGCACTGTCGGAGGGGCAGTACTGAGGGAGCGCTGCACTGTCGGAGGGGCAGTACTGAGGGAGGTTGGGGGGCACCTGAGGTGCACTGTCGGAGGGCAGTACTGAGGGAGCGCCACTGTCGGAGGGGCAGTACTGAGGGAGCGCTGCACTGTCGGAGGGGCAGTACTGAGGGAGTGCTGCACTGTCGGAGGGGCAGTACTGAGGGGAGCGCTGCACTGTCGGAGGGGCAGTACTGAGGGAGCGCCGCACTGTCGGAGGGGCAGTACTGAGGGAGCGCCGCACTGTCGGAGGGGCAGTACTGAGGGAGCGCGCACTGTCGGAGGGGCAGTACTGAGGGAGCGCTGCACTGTCGGAGGGGCAGTACTGAGGGAGCTGCACTGTCGGAGGGGCAGTACTGAGGGAGCGCCGCACTGTCGGAGGGCAGTACTGAGGGAGCGCCGCACTGTCGGAGGGGCAGTACTGAGGGAGCGCTGCACTGTCGGAGGGGCAGTACTGAGGGAGCGCTGCACTGTCGGAGGGGCAGTACTGAGGGAGCGCTGCACTGTCGGAGGGGCAGTACTGAGGGAGTGCTGCACTGTCGGAGGGGCAGTACTGAGGGAGCG
The DNA here is from genome assembly GCA_030390025.1 of Squalus acanthias. NCBI lineage: Eukaryota > Metazoa > Chordata > Chondrichthyes > Squaliformes > Squalidae > Squalus > Squalus acanthias. The sequence goes on from JASTWF010000239.1 coordinate 3,469, forward strand.
CTGCACTGTCGGAGGGGCAGTACTGAGGAGCGCTGCACTGTCGGAGGGGCAGTACTGAGGGAGCGCTGCACTGTCGGAGGGGCAGTACTGAGGGAGCGCTGCACTGTCGGAGGGGCAGTACTGAGGGAGCGCTGCACTGTCGGAGGGGCAGTACTGAGGGAGCGCTGCACTGTCGGAGGGCAGTACTGAGGGAGCGCCGCACTGTCGGAGGGGCAGTACTGAGGGAGCGCTGCACTGTCGGAGGGGCAGTACTGAGGGAGCGCTGCACTGTCGGAGGGGCAGTACTGAGGAGCGCCGCACTGTCGGAGGGGCAGTACTGAGGGAGCGCCGCACTGTCGGAGGGGCAGTACTGAGGGAGCGCCGCACTGTCGGAGGGGCAGTACTGAGGAGAGCCGCACTGTCGGAGGGGCAGTACTGAGGGAGCGCCGCACTGTCGGAGGGGGCAGTACTGAGGGAGCGCCGCACTGTCGGAGGGGCAGTACTGAGGGAGCGCTGCACTGTCGGAGGGGCAGTACTGAGGGAGCGCTGCACTGTCGGAGGGGCAGTACTGAGGGAGCGCTGCACTGTCGGAGGGGCAGTACTGAGGGAGCGCTGCACTGTCGGAGGGGCAGTACTGAGGGAGCGCCGCACTGTCGGAGGGGCAGTACTGAGGGAGCGCCGCACTGTCGGAGGGGCAGTACTGAGGGAGCGCCGCACTGTCGGAGGGGCAGTACTGAGGGAGCGCTGCACTGTCGGAGGGGCAGTACTGAGGGAGCGCTGCACTGTCGGAGGGGCAGTACTGAGGGAGCGCTGCACTGTCGGAGGGGCAGTACTGAGGAGCGCCGCACTGTCGGAGGGGCAGTACTGAGGGAGCGCCGCACTGTCGGAGGGGCAGTACTGAGGGAGCGCTGCACTGTCGGAGGGGCAGTACTGAGGGAGCGCTGCACTGTCGGAGGGGCAGTACTGAGGGAGCGCTGCACTGTCGGAGGGGCAGTACTGAGGGAGCGCCGCACTGTCGGAGGGGCAGTACTGAGGGAGCGCTGCACTGTCGGAGGGGCAGTACTGAGGGAGCGCTGCACTGTCGGAGGGGCAGTACTGAGGGAGCGCTGCACTGTCGGAGGGGCAGTACTGAGGGAGCGCTGCACTGTCGGAGGGGCAGTACTGAGGGAGCGCCGCACTGTCGGAGGGGCAGTACTGAGGGAGCGCTGCACTGTCGGAGGGGCAGTACTGAGGGAGCGCCGCACTGTCGGAGGGGCAGTACTGAGGGAGCGCCGCACTGTCGGAGGGGCAGTACTGAGGGAGCGCTGCACTGTCGGAGGGGCAGTACTGAGGGAGCGCTGCACTGTCGGAGGGGCAGTACTGAGGGAGCGCTGCACTGTCGGAGGGGCAGTACTGAGGGAGCGCTGCACTGTCGGAGGGGCAGTACTGAGGGAGCGCTGCACTGTCGGAGGGGCAGTACTGAGGGAGCGCCGCACTGTCGGAGGGGCAGTACTGAGGGAGCGCTGCACTGTCGGAGGGGCAGTACTGAGGGAGCGCTGCACTGTCGGAGGGGCAGTACTGAGGGAGCGCTGCACTGTCGGAGGGGCAGTACTGAGGGAGTGCTGCACTGTCGGAGGGGCAGTACTGAGGGAGCGCTGCACTGTCGGAGGGGCAGTACTGAGGGAGCGCTGCACTGTCGGAGGGGCAGTACTGAGGGAGCGCTGCACTGTCGGAGGGCAGTACTGAGGGAGCGCCGCACTGTCGGAGGGGCAGTACTGAGGGAGCGCTGCACTGTCGGAGGGGCAGTACTGAGGGAGCGCTGCACTGTCGGAGGGGCAGTACTGAGGGAGCGCTGCACTGTCGGAGGGGCAGTACTGAGGGAGCGCTGCACTGTCGGAGGGGCAGTACTGAGGGAGCGCCGCACTGTCGGAGGGGCAGTACTGAGGGAGCGCTGCACTGTCGGAGGGGCAGTACTGAGGGAGCTGCACTGTCGGAGGGGCAGTACTGAGGGAGCGCTGCACTGTCGGAGGGGCAGTACTGAGGGAGCGCTGCACTGTCGGAGGGGCAGTACTGAGGGAGCGCTGCACTGTCGGAGGGGCAGTACTGAGGGAGCGCTGCACTGTCGGAGGGGCAGTACTGAGGGAGCGCTGCACTGTCGGAGGGGCAGTACTGAGGGAGCGCTGCACTGTCGGAGGGGCAGTACTGAGGGAGCGCTGCACTGTCGGAGGGGCAGTACTGAGGGAGCGCTGCACTGTCGGAGGGGCAGTACTGAGGGAGCGCTGCACTGTCGGAGGGGCAGTACTGAGGGAGCGCCGCACTGTCGGAGGGGCAGTACTGAGGGAGCGCTGCACTGTCGGAGGGGCAGTACTGAGGGAGCGCCGCACTGTCGGAGGGGCAGTACTGAGGGAGCGCTGCACTGTCGGAGGGGCAGTACTGAGGGAGCGCCGCACTGTCGGAGGGGCAGTACTGAGGGAGCGCTGCACTGTCGGAGGGGCAGTACTGAGGGAGCGCTGCACTGTCGGAGGGGCAGTACTGAGGGAGCGCTGCACTGTCGGAGGGGCAGTACTGAGGGAGCGCTGCACTGTCGGAGGGGCAGTACTGAGGGAGCGCCGCACTGTCGGAGGGGCAGTACTGAGGGAGCGCTGCACTGTCGGAGGGCAGTACTGAGGGAGCGCTGCACTGTCGGAGGGGCAGTACTGAGGGAGCGCCGCACTGTCGGAGGGGCAGTACTGAGGGAGCGCTGCACTGTCGGAGGGGCAGTACTGAGGGAGCGCCGCACTGTCGGAGGGGCAGTACTGAGGGAGCGCTGCACTGTCGGAGGGGCAGTACTGAGGGAGCGCTGCACTGTCGGAGGGGCAGTACTGAGGGAGCGCTGCACTGTCGGAGGGGCAGTACTGAGGGAGCGCTGCACTGTCGGAGGGGCAGTACTGAGGGAGCGCTGCACTGTCGGAGGGGCAGTACTGAGGGAGCGCTGCACTGTCGGAGGGGCAGTACTGAGGGAGCGCCGCACTGTCGGAGGGGCAGTACTGAGGGAGCGCTGCACTGTCGGAGGGGCAGTACTGAGGGAGCGCTGCACTGTCGGAGGGGCAGTACTGAGGGAGCGCTGCACTGTCGGAGGGGCAGTACTGAGGGAGCGCCGCACTGTCGGAGGGGCAGTACTGAGGGAGCGCTGCACTGTCGGAGGGGCAGTACTGAGGGAGCGCTGCACTGTCGGAGGGGCAGTACTGAGGGAGCGCCGCACTGTCGGAGGGGCAGTACTGAGGGAGCGCTGCACTGTCGGAGGGGCAGTACTGAGGGAGCGCTGCACTGTCGGAGGGGCAGTACTGAGGGAGCGCTGCACTGTCGGAGGGGCAGTACTGAGGGAGCGCTGCACTGTCGGAGGGGCAGTACTGAGGGAGCGCTGCACTGTCGGAGGGGCAGTACTGAGGGAGCGCTGCACTGTCGGAGGGGCAGTACTGAGGGAGCGCTGCACTGTCGGAGGGGCAGTACTGAGGGAGCGCTGCACTGTCGGAGGGGCAGTACTGAGGGAGCGCTGCACTGTCGGAGGGGCAGTACTGAGGGAGCGCTGCACTGTCGGAGGGGCAGTACTGAGGGAGCGCTGCACTGTCGGAGGGGCAGTACTGAGGGAGCGCTGCACTGTCGGAGGGGCAGTACTGAGGGAGCGCTGCACTGTCGGAGGGGCAGTACTGAGGGAGCGCTGCACTGTCGGAGGGGCAGTACTGAGGGAGCGCTGCACTGTCGGAGGGGCAGTACTGAGGGAGCGCCGCACTGTCGGAGGGGCAGTACTGAGGGAGCGCTGCACTGTCGGAGGGGCAGTACTGAGGGAGCGCTGCACTGTCGGAGGGGCAGTACTGAGGGAGCGCTGCACTGTCGGAGGGGCAGTACTGAGGGAGCGCTGCACTGTCGGAGGGGCAGTACTGAGGGAGCGCTGCACTGTCGGAGGGGCAGTACTGAGGGAGCGCCGCACTGTCGGAGGGCAGTACTGAGGGAGCGCCGCACTGTCGGAGGGGCAGTACTGAGGGAGCGCTGCACTGTCGGAGGGGCAGTACTGAGGGAGCGCCGCACTGTCGGAGGGGCAGTACTGAGGGAGCGCTGCACTGTCGGAGGGGCAGTACTGAGGGAGCGCTGCACTGTCGGAGGGGCAGTACTGAGGGAGCGCTGCACTGTCGGAGGGGCAGTACTGAGGGAGCGCTGCACTGTCGGAGGGGCAGTACTGAGGGAGCGCTGCACTGTCGGAGGGGCAGTACTGAGGGAGCGCTGCACTGTCGGAGGGGCAGTACTGAGGGAGCGCTGCACTGTCGGAGGGGCAGTACTGAGGGAGCGCCTGCACTGTCGGAGGGGCAGTACTGAGGGAGCGCTGCACTGTCGGAGGGGCAGTACTGAGGGAGCGCTGCACTGTCGGAGGGGCAGTACTGAGGGAGCGCTGCACTGTCGGAGGGGCAGTACTGAGGGAGCGCTGCACTGTCGGAGGGGCAGTACTGAGGGAGCGCTGCACTGTCGGAGGGGCAGTACTGAGGGAGCGCTGCACTGTCGGAGGGGCAGTACTGAGGGAGCGCTGCACTGTCGGAGGGGCAGTACTGAGGGAGCGCTGCACTGTCGGAGGGGCAGTACTGAGGGAGCGCTGCACTGTCGGAGGGGCAGTACTGAGGGAGCGCTGCACTGTCGGAGGGGCAGTACTGAGGGAGCGCTGCACTGTCGGAGGGGCAGTACTGAGGGAGCGCCGCACTGTCGGAGGGGCAGTACTGAGGGAGCGCCGCACTGTCGGAGGGGCAGTACTGAGGGAGCGCGCACTGTCGGAGGGGCAGTACTGAGGGAGCGCTGCACTGTCGGAGGGGCAGTACTGAGGGAGCGCTGCACTGTCGGAGGGGCAGTACTGAGGGAGCGCTGCACTGTCGGAGGGGCAGTACTGAGGGAGCGCCGCACTGTCGGAGGGGCAGTACTGAGGGAGCGCTGCACTGTCGGAGGGGCAGTACTGAGGGAGCGCTGCACTGTCGGAGGGGCAGTACTGAGGGAGCGCTGCACTGTCGGAGGGGCAGTACTGAGGGAGCGCCGCACTGTCGGAGGGGCAGTACTGAGGGAGCGCCGCACTGTCGGAGGGGCAGTACTGAGGGAGCGCTGCACTGTCGGAGGGGCAGTACTGAGGGAGCGCCGCACTGTCGGAGGGGCAGTACTGAGGGAGCGCTGCACTGTCGGAGGGGCAGTACTGAGGGAGCGCTGCACTGTCGGAGGGGCAGTACTGAGGGAGCGCTGCACTGTCGGAGGGGCAGTACTGAGGGAGCGCTGCACTGTCGGAGGGGCAGTACTGAGGGAGCGCTGCACTGTCGGAGGGGCAGTACTGAGGGAGCGCTGCACTGTCGGAGGGGCAGTACTGAGGGAGCGCCGCACTGTCGGAGGGGCAGTACTGAGGGAGCGCCGCACTGTCGGAGGGGCAGTACTGAGGGAGCGCCGCACTGTCGGAGGGGCAGTACTGAGGGAGCGCCGCACTGTCGGAGGGGCAGTACTGAGGGAGCGCCGCACTGTCGGAGGGGCAGTACTGAGGGAGCGCCGCACTGTCGGAGGGGCAGTACTGAGGGAGCGCCGCACTGTCGGAGGGGCAGTACTGAGGGAGCGCTGCACTGTCGGAGGGGCAGTACTGAGGGAGCGCTGCACTGTCGGAGGGGCAGTACTGAGGGAGCGCTGCACTGTCGGAGGGGCAGTACTGAGGGAGCGCTGCACTGTCGGAGGGGCAGTACTGAGGGAGCGCCGCACTGTCGGAGGGGCAGTACTGAGGGAGCGCTGCACTGTCGGAGGGGCAGTACTGAGGGAGCGCTGCACTGTCGGAGGGGCAGTACTGAGGGAGCGCTGCACTGTCGGAGGGGCAGTACTGAGGGAGCGCTGCACTGTCGGAGGGCAGTACTGAGGGAGCGCCGCACTGTCGGAGGGGCAGTACTGAGGGAGCCGCACTGTCGGAGGGGCAGTACTGAGGGAGCGCCGCACTGTCGGAGGGGCAGTACTGAGGGAGCGCTGCACTGTCGGAGGGGCAGTACTGAGGGAGCGCTGCACTGTCGGAGGGGCAGTACTGAGGGAGCGCTGCACTGTCGGAGGGGCAGTACTGAGGGAGCGCCGCACTGTCGGAGGGGCAGTACTGAGGGAGCGCTGCACTGTCGGAGGGGCAGTACTGAGGGAGCGCTGCACTGTCGGAGGGGCAGTACTGAGGGAGCGCTGCACTGTCGGAGGGGCAGTACTGAGGGAGCGCTGCACTGTCGGAGGGGCAGTACTGAGGGAGCGCTGCACTGTCGGAGGGGCAGTACTGAGGGAGCGCCGCACTGTCGGAGGGGCAGTACTGAGGGAGCGCTGCACTGTCGGAGGGGCAGTACTGAGGGAGCGCCGCACTGTCGGAGGGGCAGTACTGAGGGAGCGCTGCACTGTCGGAGGGGCAGTACTGAGGGAGCGCTGCACTGTCGGAGGGGCAGTACTGAGGGAGCGCTGCACTGTCGGAGGGGCAGTACTGAGGGAGCGCTGCACTGTCGGAGGGGCAGTACTGAGGGAGCGCCGCACTGTCGGAGGGGCAGTACTGAGGGAGCGCCGCACTGTCGGAGGGGCAGTACTGAGGGAGCGCTGCACTGTCGGAGGGGCAGTACTGAGGGAGCGCCGCACTGTCGGAGGGGCAGTACTGAGGGAGCGCTGCACTGTCGGAGGGGCAGTACTGAGGGAGCGCTGCACTGTCGGAGGGGCAGTACTGAGGGAGCGCTGCACTGTCGGAGGGGCAGTACTGAGGGAGCGCTGCACTGTCGGAGGGGCAGTACTGAGGGAGCGCTGCACTGTCGGAGGGGCAGTACTGAGGGAGCGCTGCACTGTCGGAGGGGCAGTACTGAGGGAGCGCTGCACTGTCGGAGGGGCAGTACTGAGGGAGCGCTGCACTGTCGGAGGGGCAGTACTGAGGGAGCGCTGCACTGTCGGAGGGGCAGTACTGAGGGAGCGCTGCACTGTCGGAGGGGCAGTACTGAGGGAGCGCTGCACTGTCGGAGGGGCAGTACTGAGGGAGCGCTGCACTGTCGGAGGGGCAGTACTGAGGGAGCGCCGCACTGTCGGAGGGGCAGTACTGAGGGAGCGCTGCACTGTCGGAGGGGCAGTACTGAGGGAGCGCTGCACTGTCGGAGGGGCAGTACTGAGGGAGCGCTGCACTGTCGGAGGGGCAGTACTGAGGGAGCGCTGCACTGTCGGAGGGGCAGTACTGAGGGAGCGCCGCACTGTCGGAGGGGCAGTACTGAGGGAGCGCTGCACTGTCGGAGGGGCAGTACTGAGGGAGCGCTGCACTGTCGGAGGGGCAGTACTGAGGGAGCGCTGCACTGTCGGAGGGGCAGTACTGAGGGAGCGCTGCACTGTCGGAGGGGCAGTACTGAGGGAGCGCTGCACTGTCGGAGGGGCAGTACTGAGGGAGCGCTGCACTGTCGGAGGGGCAGTACTGAGGGAGCGCTGCACTGTCGGAGGGGCAGTACTGAGGGAGCGCTGCACTGTCGGAGGGGCAGTACTGAGGGAGCGCTGCACTGTCGGAGGGGCAGTACTGAGGGAGCGCCGCACTGTCGGAGGGGCAGTACTGAGGGAGCGCTGCACTGTCGGAGGGGCAGTACTGAGGGAGCGCTGCACTGTCGGAGGGGCAGTACTGAGGGAGCGCTGCACTGTCGGAGGGGCAGTACTGAGGGAGCGCTGCACTGTCGGAGGGGCAGTACTGAGGGAGCGCTGCACTGTCGGAGGGGCAGTACTGAGGGAGCGCTGCACTGTCGGAGGGGCAGTACTGAGGGAGCGCTGCACTGTCGGAGGGGCAGTACTGAGGGAGCGCTGCACTGTCGGAGGGGCAGTACTGAGGGAGCGCTGCACTGTCGGAGGGGCAGTACTGAGGGAGCGCCGCACTGTCGGAGGGGCAGTACTGAGGGAGCGCCGCACTGTCGGAGGGGCAGTACTGAGGGAGCGCTGCACTGTCGGAGGGGCAGTACTGAGGGAGCGCTGCACTGTCGGAGGGGCAGTACTGAGGGAGCGCTGCACTGTCGGAGGGGCAGTACTGAGGGAGCGCTGCACTGTCGGAGGGGCAGTACTGAGGGAGCGCTGCACTGTCGGAGGGGCAGTACTGAGGGAGCGCTGCACTGTCGGAGGGGCAGTACTGAGGGAGCGCTGCACTGTCGGAGGGGCAGTACTGAGGGAGCGCCGCACTGTCGGAGGGGCAGTACTGAGGGAGCGCCGCACTGTCGGAGGGGCAGTACTGAGGGAGCGCCGCACTGTCGGAGGGGCAGTACTGAGGGAGCGCTGCACTGTCGGAGGGGCAGTACTGAGGGAGCGCTGCACTGTCGGAGGGGCAGTACTGAGGGAGCGCTGCACTGTCGGAGGGGCAGTACTGAGGGAGCGCTGCACTGTCGGAGGGGCAGTACTGAGGGAGCGCTGCACTGTCGGAGGGGCAGTACTGAGGGAGCGCTGCACTGTCGGAGGGGCAGTACTGAGGGAGCGCTGCACTGTCGGAGGGGCAGTACTGAGGGAGCGCTGCACTGTCGGAGGGGCAGTACTGAGGGAGCGCCGCACTGTCGGAGGGGCAGTACTGAGGGAGCGCTGCACTGTCGGAGGGGCAGTACTGAGGGAGCGCTGCACTGTCGGAGGGGCAGTACTGAGGGAGCGCTGCACTGTCGGAGGGGCAGTACTGAGGGAGCGCTGCACTGTCGGAGGGGCAGTACTGAGGGAGCGCTGCACTGTCGGAGGGGCAGTACTGAGGGAGCGCTGCACTGTCGGAGGGGCAGTACTGAGGGAGCGCTGCACTGTCGGAGGGGCAGTACTGAGGGAGCGCTGCACTGTCGGAGGGGCAGTACTGAGGGAGCGCTGCACTGTCGGAGGGGCAGTACTGAGGGAGCGCTGCACTGTCGGAGGGGCAGTACTGAGGGAGCGCCGCACTGTCGGAGGGGCAGTACTGAGGGAGCGCTGCACTGTCGGAGGGGCAGTACTGAGGGAGCGCCGCACTGTCGGAGGGGCAGTACTGAGGGAGCGCCGCACTGTCGGAGGGGCAGTACTGAGGGAGCGCTGCACTGTCGGAGGGGCAGTACTGAGGGAGCGCCGCACTGTCGGAGGGGCAGTACTGAGGGAGCGCTGCACTGTCGGAGGGGCAGTACTGAGGGAGCGCTGCACTGTCGGAGGGGCAGTACTGAGGGAGCGCTGCACTGTCGGAGGGGCAGTACTGAGGGAGCGCCGCACTGTCGGAGGGGCAGTACTGAGGGAGCGCTGCACTGTCGGAGGGGCAGTACTGAGGGAGCGCTGCACTGTCGGAGGGGCAGTACTGAGGGAGCGCCGCACTGTCGGAGGGGCAGTACTGAGGGAGCGCCGCACTGTCGGAGGGGCAGTACTGAGGGAGCGCCGCACTGTCGGAGGGGCAGTACTGAGGGAGCGCTGCACTGTCGGAGGGGCAGTACTGAGGGAGCGCCGCACTGTCGGAGGGGCAGTACTGAGGGAGCGCCGCACTGTCGGAGGGGCAGTACTGAGGGAGCGCTGCACTGTCGGAGGGGCAGTACTGAGGGAGCGCTGCACTGTCGGAGGGGCAGTACTGAGGGAGCGCTGCACTGTCGGAGGGGCAGTACTGAGGGAGCGCTGCACTGTCGGAGGGGCAGTACTGAGGGAGCGCTGCACTGTCGGAGGGGCAGTACTGAGGGAGCGCTGCACTGTCGGAGGGGCAGTACTGAGGGAGCGCTGCACTGTCGGAGGGGCAGTACTGAGGGAGCGCTGCACTGTCGGAGGGGCAGTACTGAGGGAGCGCCGCACTGTCGGAGGGGCAGTACTGAGGGAGCGCTGCACTGTCGGAGGGGCAGTACTGAGGGAGCGCTGCACTGTCGGAGGGGCAGTACTGAGGGAGCGCTGCACTGTCGGAGGGGCAGTACTGAGGGAGCGCTGCACTGTCGGAGGGGCAGTACTGAGGGAGCGCTGCACTGTCGGAGGGGCAGTACTGAGGGAGCGCTGCACTGTCGGAGGGGCAGTACTGAGGGAGCGCTGCACTGTCGGAGGGGCAGTACTGAGGGAGCGCTGCACTGTCGGAGGGGCAGTACTGAGGGAGCGCCGCACTGTCGGAGGGGCAGTACTGAGGGAGCGCCGCACTGTCGGAGGGGCAGTACTGAGGGAGCGCTGCACTGTCGGAGGGGCAGTACTGAGGGAGCGCTGCACTGTCGGAGGGGCAGTACTGAGGGAGCGCTGCACTGTCGGAGGGGCAGTACTGAGGGAGCGCTGCACTGTCGGAGGGGCAGTACTGAGGGAGCGCTGCACTGTCGGAGGGGCAGTACTGAGGGAGCGCCGCACTGTCGGAGGGGCAGTACTGAGGGAGCGCTGCACTGTCGGAGGGGCAGTACTGAGGGAGCGCTGCACTGTCGGAGGGGCAGTACTGAGGGAGCGCTGCACTGTCGGAGGGGCAGTACTGAGGGAGCGCTGCACTGTCGGAGGGGCAGTACTGAGGGAGCGCTGCACTGTCGGAGGGGCAGTACTGAGGGAGCGCTGCACTGTCGGAGGGGCAGTACTGAGGGAGCGCTGCACTGTCGGAGGGGCAGTACTGAGGGAGCGCCGCACTGTCGGAGGGGCAGTACTGAGGGAGCGCCGCACTGTCGGAGGGGCAGTACTGAGGGAGCGCCGCACTGTCGGAGGGGCAGTACTGAGGGAGCGCCGCACTGTCGGAGGGGCAGTACTGAGGGAGCGCTGCACTGTCGGAGGGGCAGTACTGAGGGAGCGCTGCACTGTCGGAGGGGCAGTACTGAGGGAGCGCTGCACTGTCGGAGGGGCAGTACTGAGGGAGCGCTGCACTGTCGGAGGGGCAGTACTGAGGGAGCGCTGCACTGTCGGAGGGGCAGTACTGAGGGAGCGCCGCACTGTCGGAGGGGCAGTACTGAGGGAGCGCCGCACTGTCGGAGGGGCAGTACTGAGGGAGCGCTGCACTGTCGGAGGGGCAGTACTGAGGGAGCGCTGCACTGTCGGAGGGGCAGTACTGAGGGAGCGCCGCACTGTCGGAGGGGCAGTACTGAGGGAGCGCTGCACTGTCGGAGGGGCAGTACTGAGGGAGCGCTGCACTGTCGGAGGGGCAGTACTGAGGGAGCGCCGCACTGTCGGAGGGGCAGTACTGAGGGAGCCGCACTGTCGGAGGGGCAGTACTGAGGGAGCGCTGCACTGTCGGAGGGGCAGTACTGAGGGAGCGCCGCACTGTCGGAGGGGCAGTACTGAGGGAGCGCCGCACTGTCGGAGGGGCAGTACTGAGGGAGCGCCGCACTGTCGGAGGGGCAGTACTGAGGGAGCGCTGCACTGTCGGAGGGGCAGTACTGAGGGAGCGCCGCACTGTCGGAGGGGCAGTACTGAGGGAGCGCTGCACTGTCGGAGGGGCAGTACTGAGGGAGCGCTGCACTGTCGGAGGGGCAGTACTGAGGGAGCGCTGCACTGTCGGAGGGGCAGTACTGAGGGAGCGCTGCACTGTCGGAGGGGCAGTACTGAGGGAGCGCTGCACTGTCGGAGGGGCAGTACTGAGGGAGCGCTGCACTGTCGGAGGGGCAGTACTGAGGGAGCGCTGCACTGTCGGAGGGGCAGTACTGAGGGAGCGCTGCACTGTCGGAGGGGCAGTACTGAGGGAGCGCTGCACTGTCGGAGGGGCAGTACTGAGGGAGCGCTGCACTGTCGGAGGGGCAGTACTGAGGGAGCGCTGCACTGTCGGAGGGGCAGTACTGAGGGAGCGCTGCACTGTCGGAGGGGCAGTACTGAGGGAGCGCTGCACTGTCGGAGGGGCAGTACTGAGGGAGCGCTGCACTGTCGGAGGGGCAGTACTGAGGGAGCGCTGCACTGTCGGAGGGGCAGTACTGAGGGAGCGCTGCACTGTCGGAGGGGCAGTACTGAGGGAGCGCTGCACTGTCGGAGGGGCAGTACTGAGGGAGCGCTGCACTGTCGGAGGGGCAGTACTGAGGGAGCGCTGCACTGTCGGAGGGGCAGTACTGAGGGAGCGCTGCACTGTCGGAGGGGCAGTACTGAGGGAGCGCTGCACTGTCGGAGGGGCAGTACTGAGGGAGCGCTGCACTGTCGGAGGGGCAGTACTGAGGGAGCGCTGCACTGTCGGAGGGGCAGTACTGAGGGAGCGCTGCACTGTCGGAGGGGCAGTACTGAGGGAGCGCTGCACTGTCGGAGGGGCAGTACTGAGGGAGCGCTGCACTGTCGGAGGGGCAGTACTGAGGGAGCGCTGCACTGTCGGAGGGGCAGTACTGAGGGAGCGCTGCACTGTCGGAGGGGCAGTACTGAGGGAGCGCTGCACTGTCGGAGGGGCAGTACTGAGGGAGCGCTGCACTGTCGGAGGGGCAGTACTGAGGGAGCGCTGCACTGTCGGAGGGGCAGTACTGAGGGAGCGCTGCACTGTCGGAGGGGCAGTACTGAGGGAGCGCTGCACTGTCGGAGGGGCAGTACTGAGGGAGCGCTGCACTGTCGGAGGGGCAGTACTGAGGGAGCGCTGCACTGTCGGAGGGGCAGTACTGAGGGAGCGCCGCACTGTCGGAGGGGCAGTACTGAGGGAGCGCTGCACTGTCGGAGGGGCAGTACTGAGGGAGCGCTGCACTGTCGGAGGGGCAGTACTGAGGGAGCGCTGCACTGTCGGAGGGGCAGTACTGAGGGAGCGCTGCACTGTCGGAGGGGCAGTACTGAGGGAGCGCTGCACTGTCGGAGGGGCAGTACTGAGGGAGCGCTGCACTGTCGGAGGGGCAGTACTGAGGGAGCGCCGCACTGTCGGAGGGGCAGTACTGAGGGAGCGCTGCACTGTCGGAGGGGCAGTACTGAGGGAGCGCTGCACTGTCGGAGGGGCAGTACTGAGGGAGCGCTGCACTGTCGGAGGGGCAGTACTGAGGGAGCGCTGCACTGTCGGAGGGGCAGTACTGAGGGAGCGCCGCACTGTCGGAGGGGCAGTACTGAGGGAGCGCTGCACTGTCGGAGGGGCAGTACTGAGGGAGCGCCGCACTGTCGGAGGGGCAGTACTGAGGGAGCGCCGCACTGTCGGAGGGGCAGTACTGAGGGAGCGCTGCACTGTCGGAGGGGCAGTACTGAGGGAGCGCTGCACTGTCGGAGGGGCAGTACTGAGGGAGCGCTGCACTGTCGGAGGGGCAGTACTGAGGGAGCGCTGCACTGTCGGAGGGGCAGTACTGAGGGAGCGCTGCACTGTCGGAGGGGCAGTACTGAGGGAGCGCCGCACTGTCGGAGGGGCAGTACTGAGGGAGCGCCGCACTGTCGGAGGGGCAGTACTGAGGGAGCGCTGCACTGTCGGAGGGGCAGTACTGAGGGAGCGCTGCACTGTCGGAGGGGCAGTACTGAGGGAGCGCTGCACTGTCGGAGGGGCAGTACTGAGGGAGCGCTGCACTGTCGGAGGGGCAGTACTGAGGGAGCGCTGCACTGTCGGAGGGGCAGTACTGAGGGAGCGCCGCACTGTCGGAGGGGCAGTACTGAGGGAGCGCTGCACTGTCGGAGGGGCAGTACTGAGGGAGCGCTGCACTGTCGGAGGGGCAGTACTGAGGGAGCGCTGCACTGTCGGAGGGGCAGTACTGAGGGAGCGCTGCACTGTCGGAGGGGCAGTACTGAGGGAGCCGCACTGTCGGAGGGGCAGTACTGAGGGAGCGCTGCACTGTCGGAGGGGCAGTACTGAGGGAGCGCCGCACTGTCGGAGGGGCAGTACTGAGGGAGCGCTGCACTGTCGGAGGGGCAGTACTGAGGGAGCGCTGCACTGTCGGAGGGGCAGTACTGAGGGAGCGCTGCACTGTCGGAGGGGCAGTACTGAGGGAGCGCTGCACTGTCGGAGGGGCAGTACTGAGGGAGCGCTGCACTGTCGGAGGGGCAGTACTGAGGGAGCGCTGCACTGTCGGAGGGGCAGTACTGAGGGAGCGCTGCACTGTCGGAGGGGCAGTACTGAGGGAGCGCTGCACTGTCGGAGGGGCAGTACTGAGGGAGCGCTGCACTGTCGGAGGGGCAGTACTGAGGGAGCGCTGCACTGTCGGAGGGGCAGTACTGAGGGAGCGCTGCACTGTCGGAGGGCAGTACTGAGGGAGCGCCGCACTGTCGGAGGGGCAGTACTGAGGGAGCGCTGCACTGTCGGAGGGGCAGTACTGAGGGAGCGCTGCACTGTCGGAGGGGCAGTACTGAGGGAGCGCTGCACTGTCGGAGGGGCAGTACTGAGGGAGCGCTGCACTGTCGGAGGGGCAGTACTGAGGGAGCGCTGCACTGTCGGAGGGGCAGTACTGAGGGAGCGCTGCACTGTCGGAGGGGCAGTACTGAGGGAGCGCTGCACTGTCGGAGGGGCAGTACTGAGGGAGCGCTGCACTGTCGGAGGGGCAGTACTGAGGGAGCGCTGCACTGTCGGAGGGGCAGTACTGAGGGAGCGCTGCACTGTCGGAGGGGCAGTACTGAGGGAGCGCTGCACTGTCGGAGGGGCAGTACTGAGGGAGCGCTGCACTGTCGGAGGGGCAGTACTGAGGGAGCGCTGCACTGTCGGAGGGGCAGTACTGAGGGAGCGCTGCACTGTCGGAGGGGCAGTACTGAGGGAGCGCTGCACTGTCGGAGGGGCAGTACTGAGGGAGCGCTGCACTGTCGGAGGGGCAGTACTGAGGGAGCGCTGCACTGTCGGAGGGGCAGTACTGAGGGAGCGCTGCACTGTCGGAGGGGCAGTACTGAGGGAGCGCTGCACTGTCGGAGGGGCAGTACTGAGGGAGCGCTGCACTGTCGGAGGGGCAGTACTGAGGGAGCGCTGCACTGTCGGAGGGGCAGTACTGAGGGAGCGCCGCACTGTCGGAGGGGCAGTACTGAGGGAGCGCTGCACTGTCGGAGGGGCAGTACTGAGGGAGCGCTGCACTGTCGGAGGGGCAGTACTGAGGGAGCGCTGCACTGTCGGAGGGGCAGTACTGAGGGAGCGCTGCACTGTCGGAGGGGCAGTACTGAGGGAGCGCCGCACTGTCGGAGGGGCAGTACTGAGGGAGCGCTGCACTGTCGGAGGGGCAGTACTGAGGGAGCGCTGCACTGTCGGAGGGGCAGTACTGAGGGAGCGCTGCACTGTCGGAGGGGCAGTACTGAGGGAGCGCTGCACTGTCGGAGGGGCAGTACTGAGGGAGCGCTGCACTGTCGGAGGGGCAGTACTGAGGGAGCGCTGCACTGTCGGAGGGGCAGTACTGAGGGAGCGCTGCACTGTCGGAGGGGCAGTACTGAGGGAGCGCTGCACTGTCGGAGGGGCAGTACTGAGGGAGCGCTGCACTGTCGGAGGGGCAGTACTGAGGGAGCGCTGCACTGTCGGAGGGGCAGTACTGAGGGAGCGCTGCACTGTCGGAGGGGCAGTACTGAGGGAGCGCTGCACTGTCGGAGGGGCAGTACTGAGGGAGCGCCGCACTGTCGGAGGGGCAGTACTGAGGGAGCGCTGCACTGTCGGAGGGGCAGTACTGAGGGAGCGCTGCACTGTCGGAGGGGCAGTACTGAGGGAGCGCTGCACTGTCGGAGGGGCAGTACTGAGGGAGCGCTGCACTGTCGGAGGGGCAGTACTGAGGGAGCGCTGCACTGTCGGAGGGGCAGTACTGAGGGAGCGCTGCACTGTCGGAGGGGCAGTACTGAGGGAGCGCTGCACTGTCGGAGGGGCAGTACTGAGGGAGCGCTGCACTGTCGGAGGGGCAGTACTGAGGGAGCGCTGCACTGTCGGAGGGGCAGTACTGGGGAGCGCTGCACTGTCGGAGGGGCAGTACTGAGGGAGCGCTGCACTGTCGGAGGGGCAGTACTGAGGGAGCGCTGCACTGTCGGAGGGGCAGTACTGAGGGAGCGCTGCACTGTCGGAGGGGCAGTACTGAGGGAGCGCTGCACTGTCGGAGGGGCAGTACTGAGGGAGCGCCGCACTGTCGGAGGGGCAGTACTGAGGGAGCGCCGCACTGTCGGAGGGGCAGTACTGAGGGAGCGCTGCACTGTCGGAGGGGCAGTACTGAGGGAGCGCTGCACTGTCGGAGGGGCAGTACTGAGGGAGCGCTGCACTGTCGGAGGGGCAGTACTGAGGGAGCGCTGCACTGTCGGAGGGGCAGTACTGAGGGAGCGCTGCACTGTCGGAGGGGCAGTACTGAGGGAGCGCTGCACTGTCGGAGGGGCAGTACTGAGGGAGCGCTGCACTGTCGGAGGGGCAGTACTGAGGGAGCGCTGCACTGTCGGAGGGGCAGTACTGAGGGAGCGCTGCACTGTCGGAGGGGCAGTACTGAGGGAGCGCTGCACTGTCGGAGGGGCAGTACTGAGGGAGCGCCGCACTGTCGGAGGGGCAGTACTGAGGGAGCGCTGCACTGTCGGAGGGGCAGTACTGAGGGAGCGCTGCACTGTCGGAGGGGCAGTACTGAGGGAGCGCTGCACTGTCGGAGGGGCAGTACTGAGGGAGCGCCGCACTGTCGGAGGGGCAGTACTGAGGGAGCGCCGCACTGTCGGAGGGGCAGTACTGAGGGAGCGCTGCACTGTCGGAGGGGCAGTACTGAGGGAGCGCTGCACTGTCGGAGGGGCAGTACTGAGGGAGCGCTGCACTGTCGGAGGGGCAGTACTGAGGGAGCGCTGCACTGTCGGAGGGGCAGTACTGAGGGAGCGCTGCACTGTCGGAGGGGCAGTACTGAGGGAGCGCTGCACTGTCGGAGGGGCAGTACTGAGGGAGCGCTGCACTGTCGGAGGGGCAGTACTGAGGGAGCGCTGCACTGTCGGAGGGGCAGTACTGAGGGAGCGCTGCACTGTCGGAGGGGCAGTACTGAGGGAGCGCCGCACTGTCGGAGGGGCAGTACTGAGGGAGCGCTGCACTGTCGGAGGGGCAGTACTGAGGGAGCGCTGCACTGTCGGAGGGGCAGTACTGAGGGAGCGCCGCACTGTCGGAGGGGCAGTACTGAGGGAGCGCCGCACTGTCGGAGGGGCAGTACTGAGGGAGCGCCGCACTGTCGGAGGGGCAGTACTGAGGGAGCGCCGCACTGTCGGAGGGGCAGTACTGAGGGAGCGCCGCACTGTCGGAGGGGCAGTACTGAGGGAGCGCTGCACTGTCGGAGGGGCAGTACTGAGGGAGCGCTGCACTGTCGGAGGGGCAGTACTGAGGGAGCGCTGCACTGTCGGAGGGGCAGTACTGAGGGAGCGCTGCACTGTCGGAGGGGCAGTACTGAGGGAGCGCTGCACTGTCGGAGGGGCAGTACTGAGGGAGCGCTGCACTGTCGGAGGGGCAGTACTGAGGGAGCGCTGCACTGTCGGAGGGGCAGTACTGAGGGAGCGCTGCACTGTCGGAGGGGCAGTACTGAGGGAGCGCCGCACTGTCGGAGGGGCAGTACTGAGGGAGCGCCGCACTGTCGGAGGGGCAGTACTGAGGGAGCGCCGCACTGTCGGAGGGGCAGTACTGAGGGAGCGCTGCACTGTCGGAGGGGCAGTACTGAGGGAGCGCTGCACTGTCGGAGGGGCAGTACTGAGGGAGCGCTGCACTGTCGGAGGGGCAGTACTGAGGGAGCGCTGCACTGTCGGAGGGGCAGTACTGAGGGAGCGCTGCACTGTCGGAGGGGCAGTACTGAGGGAGCGCTGCACTGTCGGAGGGGCAGTACTGAGGGAGCGCTGCACTGTCGGAGGGGCAGTACTGAGGGAGCGCTGCACTGTCGGAGGGGCAGTACTGAGGGAGCGCTGCACTGTCGGAGGGGCAGTACTGAGGGAGCGCTGCACTGTCGGAGGGGCAGTACTGAGGGAGCGCTGCACTGTCGGAGGGGCAGTACTGAGGGAGCGCTGCACTGTCGGAGGGGCAGTACTGAGGGAGCGCTGCACTGTCGGAGGGGCAGTACTGAGGGAGCGCTGCACTGTCGGAGGGGCAGTACTGAGGGAGCGCCGCACTGTCGGAGGGGCAGTACTGAGGGAGCGCTGCACTGTCGGAGGGGCAGTACTGAGGGAGCGCTGCACTGTCGGAGGGGCAGTACTGAGGGAGCGCTGCACTGTCGGAGGGGCAGTACTGAGGGAGCGCTGCACTGTCGGAGGGGCAGTACTGAGGGAGCGCTGCACTGTCGGAGGGGCAGTACTGAGGGAGCGCTGCACTGTCGGAGGGGCAGTACTGAGGGAGCGCTGCACTGTCGGAGGGGCAGTACTGAGGGAGCGCTGCACTGTCGGAGGGGCAGTACTGAGGGAGCGCCGCACTGTCGGAGGGGCAGTACTGAGGGAGCGCTGCACTGTCGGAGGGGCAGTACTGAGGGAGCGCTGCACTGTCGGAGGGGCAGTACTGAGGGAGCGCTGCACTGTCGGAGGGGCAGTACTGAGGGAGCGCTGCACTGTCGGAGGGGCAGTACTGAGGGAGCGCTGCACTGTCGGAGGGGCAGTACTGAGGGAG
The DNA here is from genome assembly GCA_030390025.1 of Squalus acanthias. Taxonomy (NCBI): domain Eukaryota; kingdom Metazoa; phylum Chordata; class Chondrichthyes; order Squaliformes; family Squalidae; genus Squalus; species Squalus acanthias. The sequence continues at coordinate 21,764 of JASTWF010000239.1, forward strand.
CGCTGCACTGTCGGAGGGGCAGTACTGAGGGAGCGCTGCACTGTCGGAGGGGCAGTACTGAGGGAGCGCTGCACTGTCGGAGGGGCAGTACTGAGGGAGCGCTGCACTGTCGGAGGGGCAGTACTGAGGGAGCGCCGCACTGTCGGAGGGGCAGTACTGAGGGAGCGCTGCACTGTCGGAGGGGCAGTACTGAGGGAGCGCTGCACTGTCGGAGGGGCAGTACTGAGGGAGCGCTGCACTGTCGGAGGGGCAGTACTGAGGGAGCGCTGCACTGTCGGAGGGGCAGTACTGAGGGAGCGCCGCACTGTCGGAGGGGCAGTACTGAGGGAGCGCTGCACTGTCGGAGGGGCAGTACTGAGGGAGCGCTGCACTGTCGGAGGGCAGTACTGAGGGAGCGCTGCACTGTCGGAGGGGCAGTACTGAGGGAGCGCTGCACTGTCGGAGGGGCAGTACTGAGGGAGCGCCGCACTGTCGGAGGGGCAGTACTGAGGGAGCGCCGCACTGTCGGAGGGGCAGTACTGAGGGAGCGCTGCACTGTCGGAGGGGCAGTACTGAGGGAGCGCTGCACTGTCGGAGGGGCAGTACTGAGGGAGCGCTGCACTGTCGGAGGGGCAGTACTGAGGGAGCGCTGCACTGTCGGAGGGCAGTACTGAGGGAGCGCTGCACTGTCGGAGGGGCAGTACTGAGGGAGCGCTGCACTGTCGGAGGGCAGTACTGAGGGAGCGCTGCACTGTCGGAGGGGCAGTACTGAGGGAGCGCCGCACTGTCGGAGGGGCAGTACTGAGGGAGCGCCGCACTGTCGGAGGGGCAGTACTGAGGGAGCGCCGCACTGTCGGAGGGGCAGTACTGAGGGAGCGCTGCACTGTCGGAGGGGCAGTACTGAGGGAGCGCTGCACTGTCGGAGGGGCAGTACTGAGGGAGCGCCGCACTGTCGGAGGGGCAGTACTGAGGGAGCGCTGCACTGTCGGAGGGGCAGTACTGAGGGAGCGCTGCACTGTCGGAGGGGCAGTACTGAGGGAGCGCTGCACTGTCGGAGGGGCAGTACTGAGGGAGCGCTGCACTGTCGGAGGGGCAGTACTGAGGGAGCGCTGCACTGTCGGAGGGGCAGTACTGAGGGAGCGCTGCACTGTCGGAGGGGCAGTACTGAGGGAGCGCTGCACTGTCGGAGGGGCAGTACTGAGGGAGCGCAGTACTGAGGGAGCGCTGCACTGTCGGAGGGGCAGTACTGAGGGAGCGCTGCACTGTCGGAGGGGCAGTACTGAGGGAGCGCCGCACTGTCGGAGGGGCAGTACTGAGGGAGCGCTGCACTGTCGGAGGGGCAGTACTGAGGGAGCGCCGCACTGTCGGAGGGGCAGTACTGAGGGAGCGCTGCACTGTCGGAGGGGCAGTACTGAGGCGGAGCCGCACTGTCGGAGGGGCAGTACTGAGGGAGCGCTGCACTGTCGGAGGGGCAGTACTGAGGGAGCGCTGCACTGTCGGAGGGGCAGTACTGAGGGAGCGCTGCACTGTCGGAGGGGCAGTACTGAGGGAGCGCTGCACTGTCGGAGGGGCAGTACTGAGGGAGCGCTGCACTGTCGGAGGGGCAGTACTGAGGGAGCGCCGCACTGTCGGAGGGGCAGTACTGAGGGAGCGCTGCACTGTCGGAGGGGCAGTACTGAGGGAGCGCTGCACTGTCGGAGGGGCAGTACTGAGGGAGCGCTGCACTGTCGGAGGGGCAGTACTGAGGGAGCGCTGCACTGTCGGAGGGGCAGTACTGAGGGAGCGCTGCACTGTCGGAGGGGCAGTACTGAGGGAGCGCCGCACTGTCGGAGGGGCAGTACTGAGGGAGCGCTGCACTGTCGGAGGGGCAGTACTGAGGGAGCGCTGCACTGTCGGAGGGGCAGTACTGAGGGAGCGCTGCACTGTCGGAGGGGCAGTACTGAGGGAGCGCTGCACTGTCGGAGGGGCAGTACTGAGGGAGCGCTGCACTGTCGGAGGGGCAGTACTGAGGGAGCGCTGCACTGTCGGAGGGGCAGTACTGAGGGAGCGCTGCACTGTCGGAGGGGCAGTACTGAGGGAGCGCCGCACTGTCGGAGGGGCAGTACTGAGGGAGCGCCGCACTGTCGGAGGGGCAGTACTGAGGGAGCGCCGCACTGTCGGAGGGGCAGTACTGAGGGAGCGCTGCACTGTCGGAGGGGCAGTACTGAGGGAGCGCCGCACTGTCGGAGGGGCAGTACTGAGGGAGCGCTGCACTGTCGGAGGGGCAGTACTGAGGGAGCGCCGCACTGTCGGAGGGGCAGTACTGAGGGAGCGCCGCACTGTCGGAGGGGCAGTACTGAGGGAGCGCTGCACTGTCGGAGGGGCAGTACTGAGGGAGCGCTGCACTGTCGGAGGGGCAGTACTGAGGGAGCGCTGCACTGTCGGAGGGGCAGTACTGAGGGAGCGCTGCACTGTCGGAGGGGCAGTACTGAGGGAGCGCTGCACTGTCGGAGGGGCAGTACTGAGGGAGCGCTGCACTGTCGGAGGGGCAGTACTGAGGGAGCGCTGCACTGTCGGAGGGGCAGTACTGAGGGAGCGCTGCACTGTCGGAGGGGCAGTACTGAGGGAGCGCTGCACTGTCGGAGGGGCAGTACTGAGGGAGCGCTGCACTGTCGGAGGGGCAGTACTGAGGGAGCGCTGCACTGTCGGAGGGGCAGTACTGAGGGAGCGCTGCACTGTCGGAGGGGCAGTACTGAGGGAGCGCTGCACTGTCGGAGGGGCAGTACTGAGGGAGCGCTGCACTGTCGGAGGGGCAGTACTGAGGGAGTGCTGCACTGTCGGAGGGGCAGTACTGAGGGAGCGCTGCACTGTCGGAGGGGCAGTACTGAGGGAGCGCTGCACTGTCGGAGGGGCAGTACTGAGGGAGCGCTGCACTGTCGGAGGGGCAGTACTGAGGGAGCGCTGCACTGTTGGAGGGGCAGTACTGAGTGAGCGCTGCACTGTCGGAGGGGCAGTACTGAGGTAGTGCTGCAACTGTCGGAGGGGCAGAGTACTGAGGGAGTGCTGCACAGATCGGAGGGTCAATACTGAGGGAGCGCTGCACTGTCGGGGGGGGGGGCAGTACTGAGGGAGCGCTGCACTGTCGGAGGGGCAGTACTGAGGGAGCGCTGCACTGTCGGAGGGGCAGTACTGAGGGAGTGCCGCACTGTCGGAGGGGCAGTACTGAGGGAGCGCCGCACTGTCGGAGGGGCAGTACTGAGGGAGTGCTGCACTGTCGGAGGGGGCAGTACTGAGGGAGCGCCGCACTGTCGGAGGGGGCAGTACTGAGGGAGCGCCGCACTGTCGGAGGGGCAGTACTGAGGGAGCGCCGCACTGTCGGAGGGCAGTACTGAGGGAGAGCCGCACTGTCGGAGGGGCAGTACTGAGAGAGAGCCGCACTGTCGGAGGGGCAGTACTGAGGGAGAGCCGCACTGTCGGAGGGGCAGTACTGAGGGAGCGCCGCACTGTCGGAGGGGCAGTACTGAGGGAGCGCCGCACTGTCGGAGGGGCAGTACTGAGGGAGCGCCGCACTGTCGGAGGGGCAGTACTGAGGGAGCGCCGCACTGTCGGAGGGGCAGTACTGAGGGAGCGCTGCACTGTCGGGGGGGGGGCAGTACTGAGGGAGCGCTGCACTGTCGGAGGGGCAGTACTGAGGGAGCGCTGCACTGTCGGAGGGGCAGTACTGAGGGAGCGCTGCACTGTCGGAGGGGCAGTACTGAGGGAGTGCCGCACTGTCGGAGGGCAGTACTGAGGGAGCGCCGCACTGTCGGAGGGGCAGTACTGAGGGAGCGCCGCACTGTCGGAGGGGCAGTAATGAGGGAGTGCTGCAATGTCGCAGGGTCAGTACTGAGGGAGTGCTGCACTGTCGGAGGGGCAGTACTGAGGGAGCGCCGCACTGTCGGAGGGGCAGTACTGAGGGAGCGCCGCACTGTCGGAGGGGCAGTACTGAGGGAGCGCCGCACTGTCGGAGGGGCAGTACTGAGGGAGCGCTGCACTGTCGGAGGGGCAGTACTGAGGGAGCACTGCACTGTCGCAGGGGCAGTACTGAGGGAGCACTGCACTGTCGGAGGGGCAGTACTGAGGGAGTGCTGCACTGTCGGAGGAGCAGTACTGAGGGAGCGCCGCACTGTCGGAGGGGCAGTACTGAGGGAGCGCTGCACTGTCGGAGGGGCAGTACTGAGGGAGCGCCGCACTGTCGGAGGGGCAGTACTGAGGGAGTGCTGCACAGTCGGAGGGTCAATACTGAGGGAGTGCTGCACTGTCAGAGGGGCAGTACTGAGGGAGAGCTGCACTGTCGGAGGGGCAGTACTGAGGGAGCACTGCACTGTCGGAGGGGCGGTACTGAGGGAGTGCTGCACTGTCGGAGGAGCAGTTCTGAGGGAGCACCGCACTGTTGGAGGGGCAGTACTGAGGGAGCGCTGCACTGTCGGAGGGGGGGCAGTACTGAGGGAGCGCAGCACTGTCGGAGGGGCAGTACTGAGGGAGCGCTGCACTGTCGGAGGGGCAGTACTGAGGGAGTGCTGCACTGTCGGAGGGGCAGTACTGAGGGAGTGCCGCACTGTCGGAGGGGCAGTACTGAGGGAGTGCCGCACTGTCGGAGGGGCAGTACTGAGGGAGCACCGCACTGTCGGGGGACAGTACTGAGGGAGTGCCGCACTGTCGGATGGGCAGTACTGAGGGAGAGCTGCACTGTCGGAGGGGCAGTACTGAGGGAGCGCCGCACTGTCGGAGGGGCAGTACTGAGGGAGCGCTGCACTGTCGGAGGGGCGGTACTGAGGGAGTGCTGCACTGTCGGAGGGGCAGTACTGAGGGAGCGCCGCACTGTCGGAGGGGCAGTACTGAGGGAGCGCCGCACTGTCGGAGGGGCAGTACTGAGGGAGCGCTGCACTGTCGGAGGGGCAGTAATGAGGGAGTGCTGCAATGTCGCAGTGTCAGTACTGAGGGAGTGCTGCACTGTCGGAGGGGCAGTACTGAGGGAGTGCTGCACTGTCGGAGGGGCAGTACTGAGGGAGCGCCGCACTGTCGGAGGGGCAGTACTGAGGGAGCGCTGCACTGTCGAAGGGGCAGTACTGAGGGAGCACTGCACTGTCGGAGGGGCAGTATTGAGGGAGCGCCGCACTGTCGGAGGGGCAGTACTGAGGGAGCGCTGCACTGTCGGAGGGGCAGTACTGAGGGAGAGCTGCACTGTCGGAGGAGCAGTACTGAGGGAGCACCGCACTGTCGGAGGAGCAGTACTGAGGGAGCACCGCACTGTCGGAGGGGCAGTACTGAGGGAGCACCGCACTGTTGGAGGGGCAGTACTGAGGGAGCACCGCACTGTTGGAGGGGCAGTACTGAGGGAGCACCGCACTGTCGGGGGACAGTACTGAGGGAGCACAGCACTGTCGGGGGACAGTACTGAGGGAGTGCCGCACTGTCGGAGGGGCAGTACTGAGGGAGAGCTGCACTGTCGGAGGGGCAGTACTGAGGGAGCACCGCACTGTCGGGGGACAGTACTGAGGGAGCACAGCACTGTCGGGGGACAGTACTGAGGGAGTGCCGCACTGTCGGAGGGGCAGTACTGAGGGAGAGCTGCACTGTCGGAGGGGCAGTACTGAGGGAGCGCCGCACTGTCGGAGGGGCGGTACTGAGGGAGCACTGCACTGTCGGAGGGGCGGTACTGAGGGAGCGCTGCACTGTCGGAGGGACAGTACTGAGGGAGCGCTGCACTGTCGGAGGGGCAGTACTGAGGGATTGCCGCACTGTCGGAGGGGCGGTACTGAGGGAGCGCTGCACTGTCGGAGGGTCGGTACTGAGGGAGTGCTGCACTGTCGGAGGAGCAGTACTGAGGGAGCGCTTCACTGTTGGAGGGGCAGTACTGAGGGAGCGCTGCACTGTCGGAGGGGCAGTACTGAGGGAGTGCTGCACTGTCGGAGGGGCAGTACTGAGGGAGTGCTGCACAGTCGGAGGGTCAATACTGAGGGAGTGCTGCACTGTCGGAGGGGCAGTACTGAGGGAGAGCTGCACTGTCGGAGGGGCAGTACTGAGGGAGCGCCGCACTGTCGGAGGGGCAGTACTGAGGAAGCACCGCACTGTCGGAGGGGCGGTACTGAGGGAGTGCTGCACTGTCGGAGGAGCAGTACTGAGGGAGCACCGCACTGTTGGAGGGGCAGTACTGAGGGAGCACCGCACTGTTGGAGGGGCAGTACTGAGGGAGCGCCGCACTGTCGGAGGGGCAGTACTGAGGGAGAGCTGCACTGTCGGAGGGGCAGTACTGAGGGAGCGCCGCACTGTCGGAGGGGCAGTACTGAGGGAGCACCGCACTGTCGGAGGGGCAGTACTGAGGGAGCGCCGCACTGTCGGAGGGGCAGTACTGAGGGAGCACCGCACTGTCGGAGGGGCAGTACTGAGGGAGAGCTGCACTGTCGGAGGGGCAGTACTGAGGGAGCGCCGCACTGTCGGAGGGGCAGTACTGAGGGAGCACTGCACTGTCGGAGGAGCAGTAATGAGGGAGCACCGCACTGTTGGAGGGGCAGTACTGAGGGAGCACTGCACTGTCGGAGGGGCAGTACTGAGGGAGCGCTGCACTGTCGGAGGGACAGTACTGAGGGAGCGCTGCACTGTCGGAGGGACAGTACTGAGGGAGCGCTGCACTGTCGGAGGGGCAGTACTGAGGGAGCGCCGCACTGTCGGAGTGGCAGTACTGAGGGAGCACTGCACTGTCGGAGGGGCGGTACTGAGGGAGTGCTGCACTGTCGGAGGAGCAGTACTGAGGGAGCGCTGCACTGTTGGAGGGGCAGTACTGAGAGAGCGCTGCACTGTCGGAGGGGCAGTACTGAGGGAGTGCTGCACTGTCGGAGGGGCAGTACTGAGGGAGTGCTGCACAGTCGGACGGTCAATACTGAGGGAGTGCTGCACTGTCAGAGGGGCAGTACTGAGGGAGAGCTGCACTGTCGGAGGGGCAGTACTGAGGGAGCGCCGCACTGTCGGAGGGGCAGTACTGAGAGAGCCCTGCACAGTCGGAGGGGCGGTACTGAGGGAGTGCTGCACTGTCGGAGGAGCAGTACTGAGGGAGCACCGCACTGTTGGAGGGGCAATACTAAGGGAGCACCGCACTGTCGGGGGACAGTACTGAGGGAGCGCTGCACTGTTGGAGGGGCAGTACTGAGGGAGCACTGCACTGTCGGAGGGGCAGTACTGAGGGAGCGCTGCACTGTCAGAGGGGCGGTACTGAGGGGAGTGCTGCACTGTCGGAGGGTCAGTACTGAGGGAGCGCCGCACTGTCGGAGGGGCGGTACTGAGGGAGCGCTGCACTGTCGGAGGGGCGGTACTGAGGGAGTGCTGCACTGTCGGAGGAGCAGTACTGAGGGAGCGCTGCACTGTCGGAGGGGCGGTACTGAGGGAGTGCTGCACTGTCGGAGGGGCAGTACTGAGGGAGCGCTGCACTGTCGGAGGGGCAGTACTGAGGGAGTGCTGCACTGTCGGAGGGGCAGTACTGGGGGAGTGCTGCACTGTCGGAGGGGCAGTACTGGGGGAGTGCTGCACTGTAGGAGGGGCAGTACTGAGGGAGCGCTGCACTGTCGGAGGGGCAGTACTGAGGGAGCGCTGCACTGTTGGAGGGGCAGTACTGAGGGAGTGCTGCACTGTCGGAGAGGCAGTACTGAGGGGGTGCCGCACTGTCGGAGGGGCAGTACTGAGGGAGCGCTGCACTGTTAGAGGGGCCGTCGTTTGGCTGAGACATTAAACTGAGGCCTCGTCTGGCGCCTCGGGCGGGTGTAAAAGATCCCACAGCACTATTTGAAGAAGAGCAGGGGAGTTAATCCCGGTTTCCTGGGCAATATTTATCCCTCAACCAGCATCAGTAAACCAGCTGATCTGGTTATTATCACATTGCTGTTTGTGGGATCTTGCTGTGTGCAAATTGGCTGCCGCGTGTCCTACATTACAACAGTGACTGCACTTCAAGGGTACTCCATTGGCTGTGAATTATTTTGGGACGTCCTGAGATGAGAATGGTGCTGTAGAAATGCAAGTTCTTTCTTTTGTTTCCGGGTTAATTTCAGACACTCCCCAAATCTATCGGAAAACTGAAGAAACTGACAAACCTGAATGTGGATCGGAACCGACTGGTGGCTTTTCCAGCTGAAGTTGGTGGCTGTGCGAGTCTAAACGTGCTGAGTCTCCGTGACAACCGGCTAACGCATCTCCCTCCTGAACTGGCCAATGCCTCCGAGATTCATGTACTGGATGTGGCTGGGAACAGGTAGGACTGCGGAGTTACGCACTGATCTGTAAACTGGAGTGACTGCGGAGTTACGCACTGATCGGTAAACTGGAGTGACTGCGGAGTTACGCACTGATCGGTAAACTGGAGTGACTGCGGAGTTACGCACTGATCGGTAAACTGGAGTGACTGTATAGTTACGCACTGATCGGTAAACTGGAGTGAGTGCGGAGTTACGCACTGATCGGTAAACTGGAGTGAGTGCGGAGTTACGCACTGATCTGTAAACTGGAGTGAGTGCGGAGTTACGCACTGATCTGTAAACTGGAGTGACTGGAGTTACGCACTGATCGGTAAACTGGAGTGAGTGCGGAGTTACGCACTGATCGGTAAACTGGAGTGACTGTATAGTTACGCACTGATCGGTAAACTGGAGTGAGTGCGGAGTTACGCACTGATCGGTAAACTGGAGTGAGTGCGGAGTTACGCACTGATCTGTAAACTGGAGTGAATGTGGAGTTACGCACTGATCGGTAAACTGGAGTGACTGTATAGTTACGCACTGATCTGTAAACTGGAGTGAGTGTGGAGTTACGGACTGATCGGTAAACTGGAGTGACTGTGGAGTTACGCACTGATCGGTAAACTGGAGTGAGTGTGGAGTTACGGACTGATCGGTAAACTGGAGTGACTGTGGAGTTACGCACTGATCGGTAAACTGGAGTGACTGCGGAGTTACGCACTGATCTGTAAACTGGAGTGAGTGCGGAGTTACGCACTGATCTGTAAACTGGAGTGAGTGCGGAGTTACGCACTGATCTGTAAACTGGAGTGACTGTGGAGTTACGCACTGATCTGTAAACTGGAGTGAATGCGGAGTTACGCACTGATCTGTAAACTGGAGTGAATGCGGAGTTACGCACTGATCGGTAAACTGGAGTGAGTGCGGAGTTACGCACTGATCTGTAAACTGGAGTGAGTGCGGAGTTACGCACTGATCGGTAAACTGGAGTGAGTGCGGAGTTACGCACTGATCTGTAAACTGGAGTGAATGCGGAGTTACGCACTGATCTGTAAACTGGAGTGAGTGCGGAGTTACGCACTGATCGGTAAACTGGAGTGAGTGCGGAGTTACGCACTGGTCTGTAAACTGGAGTGAGTGCGGAGTTACGCACTGATCTGTAAACTGGAGTGAGTGCGGAGTTACGCACTGATCTGTAAACTGGAGTGACTGTGGAGTTACGCACTGATCGGTAAACTGGAGTGAGTGCGGAGTTACGCACTGATCTGTAAACTGGAGTGAGTGCGGAGTTACGCACTGGTCTGTAAACTGGAGTGAGTGCGGAGTTACGCACTGATCTGTAAACTGGAGTGAGTGCGGAGTTACGCACTGATCTGTAAACTGGAGTGAGTGCGGAGTTACGCACTGATCGGTAAACTGGAGTGACTGTATAGTTACGCACTGATCGGTAAACTGGAGTGAGTGCGGAGTTACGCACTGATCGGTAAACTGGAGTGAGTGCGGAGTTACGCACTGATCTGTAAACTGGAGTGAATGTGGAGTTACGCACTGATCGGTAAACTGGAGTGACTGTATAGTTACGCACTGATCTGTAAACTGGAGTGAGTGTGGAGTTACGGACTGATCGGTAAACTGGAGTGACTGTGGAGTTACGCACTGATCGGTAAACTGGAGTGAGTGTGGAGTTACGGACTGATCGGTAAACTGGAGTGACTGTGGAGTTACGCACTGATCGGTAAACTGGAGTGACTGCGGAGTTACGCACTGATCTGTAAACTGGAGTGAGTGCGGAGTTACGCACTGATCTGTAAACTGGAGTGAGTGCGGAGTTACGCACTGATCTGTAAACTGGAGTGAGTGCGGAGTTACGCACTGATCTGTAAACTGGAGTGACTGTGGAGTTACGCACTGATCGGTAAACTGGAGTGAGTGCGGAGTTACGCACTGATCTGTAAACTGGAGTGAGTGCGGAGTTACGCACTGGTCTGTAAACTGGAGTGAGTGCGGAGTTACGCACTGATCTGTAAACTGGAGTGAGTGCGGAGTTACGCACTGATCTGTAAACTGGAGTGACTGTGGAGTTAAGCACTGATCTGTAAACTGGAGTGAATGCGGAGTTACGCACTGATCGGTAAACTGGAGTGAGTGCGGAGTTACGCACTGATCTGTAAACTGGAGTGAGTGCGGAGTTACGCACTGATCGGTAAACTGGAGTGAGTGCGGAGTTACGCACTGATCTGTAAACTGGAGTGAATGCGGAGTTACGCACTGATCTGTAAACTGGAGTGAGTGCGGAGTTACGCACTGATCGGTAAACTGGAGTGAGTGCGGAGTTACGCACTGGTCTGTAAACTGGAGTGAGTGCGGAGTTACGCACTGATCTGTAAACTGGAGTGAGTGCGGAGTTACGCACTGATCTGTAAACTGGAGTGACTGTGGAGTTACGCACTGATCGGTAAACTGGAGTGAGTGCGGAGTTACGCACTGATCTGTAAACTGGAGTGAGTGCGGAGTTACGCACTGGTCTGTAAACTGGAGTGAGTGCGGAGTTACGCACTGATCTGTAAACTGGAGTGAGTGCGGAGTTACGCACTGATCTGTAAACTGGAGTGAGTGCGGAGTTACGCACTGATCTGTAAACTGGAGTGACTGTGGAGTTAAGCACTGATCTGTAAACTGGAGTGAGTGCGGAGTTACGCACTGATCGGTAAACTGGAGTGAGTGCGGAGTTACGCACTGATCTGTAAACTGGAGTGAGTGCGGAGTTACGCACTGATCGGTAAACTGGAGTGAGTGCGGAGTTACGCACTGATCTGTAAACTGGAGTGAGTGCGGAGTTACGCACTGATCTGTAAACTGGAGTGAGTGCGGAGTTACGCACTGATCTGTAAACTGGAGTGAATGCGGAGTTACGCACTGATCTGTAAACTGGAGTGAATGCGGAGTTACGCACTGATCGGTAAACTGGAGTGAGTGCGGAGTTACGCACTGATCTGTAAACTGGAGTGAGTGCGGAGTTACGCACTGGTCGGTAAACTGGAGTGAGTGCGGAGTTACGCACTGATCTGTAAACTGGAGTGAGTGCGGAGTTACGCACTGGTCTGTAAACTGGAGTGAGTGCGGAGTTACGCACTGATCTGTAAACTGGAGTGAGTGCGGAGTTACGCACTGATCTGTAAACTGGAGTGACTGTGGAGTTACGCACTGATCGGTAAACTGGAGTGAGTGCGGAGTTACGCACTGATCTGTAAACTGGAGTGAGTGCGGAGTTACGCACTGGTCTGTAAACTGGAGTGAGTGCGGAGTTACGCACTGATCTGTAAACTGGAGTGAGTGCGGAGTTACGCACTGATCTGTAAACTGGAGTGAGTGCGGAGTTACGCACTGATCTGTAAACTGGAGTGACTGTGGAGTTAAGCACTGATCTGTAAACTGGAGTGAATGCGGAGTTACGCACTGATCGGTAAACTGGAGTGAGTGCGGAGTTACGCACTGATCTGTAAACTGGAGTGAGTGCGGAGTTACGCACTGATCGGTAAACTAGAGTGAGTGCGGAGTTACGCACTGATCTGTAAACTAGAGTGAGTGCGGAGTTACGCACTGATCTGTAAACTGGAGTGAGTGCGGAGTTACGCACTGATCGGTAAACTGGAGTGAATGCGGAGTTACGCACTGATCTGTAAACTGGAGTGAATGCGGAGTTACGCACTGATCGGTAAACTGGAGTGAGTGCGGAGTTACGCACTGATCGGTAAACTGGAGTGAGTGCGGAGTTACGCACTGGTCTGTAAACTGGAGTGAATGTGGAGTTACGCACTGATCTGTAAACTGGAGTGAGTGCGGAGTTACGCACTGATCTGTAAACTGGAGTGAATGCGGAGTTACGCACTGATCTGTAAACTGGAGTGAGTGCGGAGTTACGCACTGATCTGTCAACTGGAGTGAGTGCGGAGTTACGCACTGATCGGTAAACTGGAGTGAATGTGGAGTTACGCACTGATCTGTAAACTGGAGTGAGTGCGGAGTTACGCACTGATCTGTAAACTGGAGTGAATGCGGAGTTACGCACTGATCTGTAAACTGGAGTGAGTGCGGAGTTACGCACTGATCGGTAAACTGGAGTGAATGCGGAGTTACGCACTGATCTGTAAACTGGAGTGAATGCGGAGTTACGCACTGATCGGTAAACTGGAGTGAGTGCGGAGTTACGCACTGATCGGTAAACTGGAGTGAGTGCGGAGTTACGCACTGGTCTGTAAACTGGAGTGAATGTGGAGTTACGCACTGATCTGTAAACTGGAGTGAGTGCGGAGTTACGCACTGATCTGTAAACTGGAGTGAATGCGGAGTTACGCACTGATCTGTAAACTGGAGTGAATGCGGAGTTACGCACTGATCTGTAAAGTGGAGTGAGTGCGGAGTTACGCACTGATCTGTAAACTGGAGTGAGTGCGGAGTTACGCACTGATCTGTAAACTGGAGTGAGTGCGGAGTTACGCACTGATCGGTAAACTGGAGTGAGTGCGGAGTTACGCACTGATCTGTAAACTGGAGTGAATGCGGAGTTACGCACTGATCTGTAAACTGGAGTGAGTGCGGAGTTACGCACTGATCTGTAAACTGGAGTGAGTGCGGAGTTACGCACTGATCGGTAAACTGGAGTGAGTGCGGAGTTACGCACTGGTCTGTAAACTGGAGTGAATGTGGAGTTACGCACTGATCTGTAAACTGGAGTGAGTGCGGAGTTACGCACTGATCTGTAAACTGGAGTGAATGCGGAGTTACGCACTGATCTGTAAACTGGAGTGAGTGCGGAGTTACGCACTGATCTGTAAACTGGAGTGAGTGCGGAGTTACGCACTGATCGGTAAACTGGAGTGAATGTGGAGTTACGCACTGATCGGTAAACTGGAGTGAGTGCGGAGTTACGCACTGATCTGTAAACTGGAGTGAATGCGGAGTTACGCACTGATCTGTAAACTGGAGTGAGTGCGGAGTTACGCACTGATCGGTAAACTGGAGTGAATGCGGAGTTACGCACTGATCTGTAAACTGGAGTGAATGCGGAGTTACGCACTGATCGGTAAACTGGAGTGAGTGCGGAGTTACGCACTGATCGGTAAACTGGAGTGAGTGCGGAGTTACGCACTGGTCTGTAAACTGGAGTGAATGTGGAGTTACGCACTGATCTGTAAACTGGAGTGAGTGCGGAGTTACGCACTGATCTGTAAACTGGAGTGAATGCGGAGTTACGCACTGATCTGTAAACTGGAGTGAATGCGGAGTTACGCACTGATCTGTAAAGTGGAGTGAGTGCGGAGTTACGCACTGATCTGTAAACTGGAGTGAGTGCGGAGTTACGCACTGATCTGTAAACTGGAGTGAGTGCGGAGTTACGCACTGGTCGGTAAACTGGAGTGACTGTGGAGTTACGCACTGATCTGGAAACTGGAGTGAATGCGGAGTTACGCACTGATCTGTAAACTGGAGTGAGTGCGGAGTTACGCACTGATCTGTAAACTGGAGTGAATGTGGAGTTACGCACTGATCGGTAAACTGGAGTGAGTGCGGAGTTACGCACTGGTCTGTAAACTGGAGTGAATGTGGAGTTACGCACTGATCTGTAAACTGGAGTGAGTGCGGAGTTACGCACTGATCTGTAAACTGGAGTGAATGCGGAGTTACGCACTGATCTGTAAAGTGGAGTGAGTGCGGAGTTACGCACTGATCTGTAAACTGGAGTGAGTGCGGAGTTACGCACTGGTCTGTAAACTGGAGTGACTGTGGAGTTACGCACTGATCTGTAAACTGGAGTGAGTGCGGAGTTACGCACTGATCGGTAAACTGGAGTGAGTGCGGAGTTACGCACTGATCTGTAAACTGGAGTGAATGCGGAGTTACGCACTGATCTGTAAACTGGAGTGAGTGCGGAGTTACGCACTGATCTGTAAACTGGAGTGAATGCGGAGTTACGCACTGATCTGTAAAGTGGAGTGAGTGCGGAGTTACGCACTGATCTGTAAACTGGAGTGAGTGCGGAGTTACGCACTGGTCGGTAAACTGGAGTGACTGTGGAGTTACGCACTGATCTGGAAACTGGAGTGAGTGCGGAGTTTCGCACTGATCTGTAAACTGGAGTGAATGCGGAGTTACGCACTGATCTGTAAACTGGAGTGAGTGCGGAGTTACGCACTGATCGGTAAACTGGAGTGAATGTGGAGTTACGCACTGATCTGTAAACTGGAGTGAGTGCGGAGTTACGCACTGATCTGTAAACTGGAGTGAATGTGGAGTTACGGACTGATCTGTAAACTGGAGTGAGTGCGGAGTTACGCACTGATCTGTAAACTGGAGTGAGTGCGGAGTTACGCACTGATCTGTAAACTGGAGTGAGTGCGGAGTTATGCACTGATCTGTAAACTGGAGTGAGTGCGGAGTTACGCACTGATCTGTAAACTGGAGTGAGTGCGGAGTTACGCACTGATCTGTAAACTGGAGTGAGTGCGGAGTTACGCACTGATCTGTAAACTGGAGTGAATGCGGAGTTACGCACTGATCTGTAAACTGGAGTGAATGCGGAGTTACGCACTGATCGGTAAACTGGAGTGAGTGCGGAGTTACGCACTGATCTGTAAACTGGAGTGAGTGCGGAGTTACGCACTGGTCGGTAAACTGGAGTGAGTGCGGAGTTACGCACTGATCTGTAAACTGGAGTGAGTGCGGAGTTACGCACTGGTCTGTAAACTGGAGTGAGTGCGGAGTTACGCACTGATCTGTAAACTGGAGTGAGTGCGGAGTTACGCACTGATCTGTAAACTGGAGTGACTGTGGAGTTACGCACTGATCGGTAAACTGGAGTGAGTGCGGAGTTACGCACTGATCTGTAAACTGGAGTGAGTGCGGAGTTACGCACTGGTCTGTAAACTGGAGTGAGTGCGGAGTTACGCACTGATCTGTAAACTGGAGTGAGTGCGGAGTTACGCACTGATCTGTAAACTGGAGTGAGTGCGGAGTTACGCACTGATCTGTAAACTGGAGTGACTGTGGAGTTAAGCACTGATCTGTAAACTGGAGTGAATGCGGAGTTACGCACTGATCGGTAAACTGGAGTGAGTGCGGAGTTACGCACTGATCTGTAAACTGGAGTGAGTGCGGAGTTACGCACTGATCGGTAAACTAGAGTGAGTGCGGAGTTACGCACTGATCTGTAAACTAGAGTGAGTGCGGAGTTACGCACTGATCTGTAAACTGGAGTGAGTGCGGAGTTACGCACTGATCGGTAAACTGGAGTGAATGCGGAGTTACGCACTGATCTGTAAACTGGAGTGAATGCGGAGTTACGCACTGATCGGTAAACTGGAGTGAGTGCGGAGTTACGCACTGATCGGTAAACTGGAGTGAGTGCGGAGTTACGCACTGGTCTGTAAACTGGAGTGAATGTGGAGTTACGCACTGATCTGTAAACTGGAGTGAGTGCGGAGTTACGCACTGATCGGTAAACTGGAGTGAGTGCGGAGTTACGCACTGGTCTGTAAACTGGAGTGAATGTGGAGTTACGCACTGATCTGTAAACTGGAGTGAGTGCGGAGTTACGCACTGATCTGTAAACTGGAGTGAATGCGGAGTTACGCACTGATCTGTAAACTGGAGTGAGTGCGGAGTTACGCACTGATCTGTCAACTGGAGTGAGTGCGGAGTTACGCACTGATCGGTAAACTGGAGTGAATGTGGAGTTACGCACTGATCTGTAAACTGGAGTGAGTGCGGAGTTACGCACTGATCTGTAAACTGGAGTGAATGCGGAGTTACGCACTGATCTGTAAACTGGAGTGAGTGCGGAGTTACGCACTGATCGGTAAACTGGAGTGAATGCGGAGTTACGCACTGATCTGTAAACTGGAGTGAATGCGGAGTTACGCACTGATCGGTAAACTGGAGTGAGTGCGGAGTTACGCACTGATCGGTAAACTGGAGTGAGTGCGGAGTTACGCACTGGTCTGTAAACTGGAGTGAATGTGGAGTTACGCACTGATCTGTAAACTGGAGTGAGTGCGGAGTTACGCACTGATCTGTAAACTGGAGTGAATGCGGAGTTACGCACTGATCTGTAAACTGGAGTGAATGCGGAGTTACGCACTGATCTGTAAAGTGGAGTGAGTGCGGAGTTACGCACTGATCTGTAAACTGGAGTGAGTGCGGAGTTACGCACTGATCTGTAAACTGGAGTGAGTGCGGAGTTACGCACTGATCGGTAAACTGGAGTGAGTGCGGAGTTACGCACTGATCGGTAAACTGGAGTGAGTGCGGAGTTACGCACTGGTCTGTAAACTGGAGTGAATGTGGAGTTACGCACTGATCTGTAAACTGGAGTGAGTGCGGAGTTACGCACTGATCTGTAAACTGGAGTGAATGCGGAGTTACGCACTGATCTGTAAACTGGAGTGAGTGCGGAGTTACGCACTGATCTGTAAACTGGAGTGAGTGCGGAGTTACGCACTGATCGGTAAACTGGAGTGAATGTGGAGTTACGCACTGATCGGTAAACTGGAGTGAGTGCGGAGTTACGCACTGATCTGTAAACTGGAGTGAATGCGGAGTTACGCACTGATCTGTAAACTGGAGTGAGTGCGGAGTTACGCACTGATCGGTAAACTGGAGTGAATGCGGAGTTACGCACTGATCTGTAAACTGGAGTGAATGCGAGTTACGCACTGATCGGTAAACTGGAGTGAGTGCGGAGTTACGCACTGATCGGTAAACTGGAGTGAGTGCGGAGTTACGCACTGGTCTGTAAACTGGAGTGAATGTGGAGTTACGCACTGATCTGTAAACTGGAGTGAGTGCGGAGTTACGCACTGATCTGTAAACTGGAGTGAATGCGGAGTTACGCACTGATCTGTAAACTGGAGTGAATGCGGAGTTACGCACTGATCTGTAAAGTGGAGTGAGTGCGGAGTTACGCACTGATCTGTAAACTGGAGTGAGTGCGGAGTTACGCACTGATCTGTAAACTGGAGTGAGTGCGGAGTTACGCACTGGTCGGTAAACTGGAGTGACTGTGGAGTTACGCACTGATCTGGAAACTGGAGTGAATGCGGAGTTACGCACTGATCTGTAAACTGGAGTGAGTGCGGAGTTACGCACTGATCTGTAAACTGGAGTGAATGTGGAGTTACGCACTGATCGGTAAACTGGAGTGAGTGCGGAGTTACGCACTGGTCTGTAAACTGGAGTGAATGTGGAGTTACGCACTGATCTGTAAACTGGAGTGAGTGCGGAGTTACGCACTGATCTGTAAACTGGAGTGAATGCGGAGTTACGCACTGATCTGTAAAGTGGAGTGAGTGCGGAGTTACGCACTGATCTGTAAACTGGAGTGAGTGCGGAGTTACGCACTGGTCTGTAAACTGGAGTGACTGTGGAGTTACGCACTGATCTGTAAACTGGAGTGAGTGCGGAGTTACGCACTGATCGGTAAACTGGAGTGAGTGCGGAGTTACGCACTGATCTGTAAACTGGAGTGAATGCGGAGTTACGCACTGATCTGTAAACTGGAGTGAGTGCGGAGTTACGCACTGATCTGTAAACTGGAGTGAATGCGGAGTTACGCACTGATCTGTAAAGTGGAGTGAGTGCGGAGTTACGCACTGATCTGTAAACTGGAGTGAGTGCGGAGTTACGCACTGGTCGGTAAACTGGAGTGACTGTGGAGTTACGCACTGATCTGGAAACTGGAGTGAGTGCGGAGTTTCGCACTGATCTGTAAACTGGAGTGAATGCGGAGTTACGCACTGATCTGTAAACTGGAGTGAGTGCGGAGTTACGCACTGATCGGTAAACTGGAGTGAATGTGGAGTTACGCACTGATCTGTAAACTGGAGTGAGTGCGGAGTTACGCACTGATCTGTAAACTGGAGTGAATGTGGAGTTACGGACTGATCTGTAAACTGGAGTGAGTGCGGAGTTACGCACTGATCTGCAAACTGGAGTGAGTGCGGAGTTACGCACTGATCTGTAAACTGGAGTGAGTGCGGAGTTATGCACTGATCTGTAAACTGGAGTGAGTGCGGAGTTACGCACTGATCTGTAAACTGGAGTGAGTGCGGAGTTACGCACTGATCGGTAAACTGGAGTGAGTGCGGAGTTACGCACTGGTCTGTAAACTGGAGTGAATGTGGAGTTACGCACTGATCTGTAAACTGGAGTGAGTGCGGAGTTACGCACTGATCGGTAAACTGGAGTGAGTGCGGAGTTACGCACTGGTCTGTAAACTGGAGTGAATGTGGAGTTACGCACTGATCTGTAAACTGGAGTGAGTGCGGAGTTACGCACTGATCTGTAAACTGGAGTGAATGCGGAGTTACGCACTGATCTGTAAACTGGAGTGAGTGCGGAGTTACGCACTGATCTGTCAACTGGAGTGAGTGCGGAGTTACGCACTGATCGGTAAACTGGAGTGAATGTGGAGTTACGCACTGATCTGTAAACTGGAGTGAGTGCGGAGTTACGCACTGATCGGTAAACTGGAGTGAGTGCGGAGTTACGCACTGGTCTGTAACTGGAGTGAATGTGGAGTTACGCACTGATCTGTAAACTGGAGTGAGTGCGGAGTTACGCACTGATCTGTAAACTGGAGTGAATGCGGAGTTACGCACTGATCTGTAAACTGGAGTGAGTGCGGAGTTACGCACTGATCTGTCAACTGGAGTGAGTGCGGAGTTACGCACTGATCGGTAAACTGGAGTGAATGTGGAGTTACGCACTGATCTGTAAACTGGAGTGAGTGCGGAGTTACGCACTGATCTGTAAACTGGAGTGAATGCGGAGTTACGCACTGATCTGTAAACTGGAGTGAGTGCGGAGTTACGCACTGATCGGTAAACTGGAGTGAA
Organism: Squalus acanthias; assembly: GCA_030390025.1. Classification (NCBI taxonomy): domain Eukaryota; kingdom Metazoa; phylum Chordata; class Chondrichthyes; order Squaliformes; family Squalidae; genus Squalus; species Squalus acanthias. The sequence goes on from JASTWF010000239.1 coordinate 40,878, forward strand.
TGCGGAGTTACGCACTGATCTGTAAACTGGAGTGAATGCGGAGTTACGCACTGATCGGTAAACTGGAGTGAGTGCGGAGTTACGCACTGATCGGTAAACTGGAGTGAGTGCGGAGTTACGCACTGGTCTGTAAACTGGAGTGAATGTGGAGTTACGCACTGATCTGTAAACTGGAGTGAGTGCGGAGTTACGCACTGATCTGTAAACTGGAGTGAATGCGGAGTTACGCACTGATCTGTAAACTGGAGTGAATGCGGAGTTACGCACTGATCTGTAAAGTGGAGTGAGTGCGGAGTTACGCACTGATCTGTAAACTGGAGTGAGTGCGGAGTTACGCACTGATCTGTAAACTGGAGTGAGTGCGGAGTTACGCACTGATCGGTAAACTGGAGTGAGTGCGGAGTTACGCACTGATCGGTAAACTGGAGTGAGTGCGGAGTTACGCACTGGTCTGTAAACTGGAGTGAATGTGGAGTTACGCACTGATCTGTAAACTGGAGTGAGTGCGGAGTTACGCACTGATCTGTAAACTGGAGTGAATGCGGAGTTACGCACTGATCTGTAAACTGGAGTGAGTGCGGAGTTACGCACTGATCTGTAAACTGGAGTGAGTGCGGAGTTACGCACTGATCGGTAAACTGGAGTGAATGTGGAGTTACGCACTGATCGGTAAACTGGAGTGAGTGCGGAGTTACGCACTGATCTGTAAACTGGAGTGAATGCGGAGTTACGCACTGATCTGTAAACTGGAGTGAGTGCGGAGTTACGCACTGATCGGTAAACTGGAGTGAATGCGGAGTTACGCACTGATCTGTAAACTGGAGTGAATGCGGAGTTACGCACTGATCGGTAAACTGGAGTGAGTGCGGAGTTACGCACTGATCGGTAAACTGGAGTGAGTGCGGAGTTACGCACTGGTCTGTAAACTGGAGTGAATGTGGAGTTACGCACTGATCTGTAAACTGGAGTGAGTGCGGAGTTACGCACTGATCTGTAAACTGGAGTGAATGCGGAGTTACGCACTGATCTGTAAACTGGAGTGAATGCGGAGTTACGCACTGATCTGTAAAGTGGAGTGAGTGCGGAGTTACGCACTGATCTGTAAACTGGAGTGAGTGCGGAGTTACGCACTGATCTGTAAACTGGAGTGAGTGCGGAGTTACGCACTGGTCGGTAAACTGGAGTGACTGTGGAGTTACGCACTGATCTGGAAACTGGAGTGAATGCGGAGTTACGCACTGATCTGTAAACTGGAGTGAGTGCGGAGTTACGCACTGATCTGTAAACTGGAGTGAATGTGGAGTTACGCACTGATCGGTAAACTGGAGTGAGTGCGGAGTTACGCACTGGTCTGTAAACTGGAGTGAATGTGGAGTTACGCACTGATCTGTAAACTGGAGTGAGTGCGGAGTTACGCACTGATCTGTAAACTGGAGTGAATGCGGAGTTACGCACTGATCTGTAAAGTGGAGTGAGTGCGGAGTTACGCACTGATCTGTAAACTGGAGTGAGTGCGGAGTTACGCACTGGTCTGTAAACTGGAGTGACTGTGGAGTTACGCACTGATCTGTAAACTGGAGTGAGTGCGGAGTTACGCACTGATCGGTAAACTGGAGTGAGTGCGGAGTTACGCACTGATCTGTAAACTGGAGTGAATGCGGAGTTACGCACTGATCTGTAAACTGGAGTGAGTGCGGAGTTACGCACTGATCTGTAAACTGGAGTGAATGCGGAGTTACGCACTGATCTGTAAAGTGGAGTGAGTGCGGAGTTACGCACTGATCTGTAAACTGGAGTGAGTGCGGAGTTACGCACTGGTCGGTAAACTGGAGTGACTGTGGAGTTACGCACTGATCTGGAAACTGGAGTGAGTGCGGAGTTTCGCACTGATCTGTAAACTGGAGTGAATGCGGAGTTACGCACTGATCTGTAAACTGGAGTGAGTGCGGAGTTACGCACTGATCGGTAAACTGGAGTGAATGTGGAGTTACGCACTGATCTGTAAACTGGAGTGAGTGCGGAGTTACGCACTGATCTGTAAACTGGAGTGAATGTGGAGTTACGGACTGATCTGTAAACTGGAGTGAGTGCGGAGTTACGCACTGATCTGTAAACTGGAGTGAGTGCGGAGTTACGCACTGATCTGTAAACTGGAGTGAGTGCGGAGTTATGCACTGATCTGTAAACTGGAGTGAGTGCGGAGTTACGCACTGATCTGTAAACTGGAGTGAGTGCGGAGTTACGCACTGATCGGTAAACTGGAGTGAGTGCGGAGTTACGCACTGATCGGTAAACTGGAGTGAGTGCGGAGTTACGCACTGGTCTGTAAACTGGAGTGAATGTGGAGTTACGCACTGATCTGTAAACTGGAGTGAGTGCGGAGTTACGCACTGATCGGTAAACTGGAGTGAGTGCGGAGTTACGCACTGATCGGTAAACTGGAGTGAATGTGGAGTTACGCACTGATCGGTAAACTGGAGTGAGTGCGGAGTTACGCACTGATCTGTAAACTGGAGTGAATGCGGAGTTACGCACTGATCTGTAAACTGGAGTGAGTGCGGAGTTACGCACTGATCGGTAAACTGGAGTGAATGCGGAGTTACGCACTGATCTGTAAACTGGAGTGAATGCGGAGTTACGCACTGATCGGTAAACTGGAGTGAGTGCGGAGTTACGCACTGATCGGTAAACTGGAGTGAGTGCGGAGTTACGCACTGGTCTGTAAACTGGAGTGAATGTGGAGTTACGCACTGATCTGTAAACTGGAGTGAGTGCGGAGTTACGCACTGATCTGTAAACTGGAGTGAATGCGGAGTTACGCACTGATCTGTAAACTGGAGTGAATGCGGAGTTACGCACTGATCTGTAAAGTGGAGTGAGTGCGGAGTTACGCACTGATCTGTAAACTGGAGTGAGTGCGGAGTTACGCACTGATCTGTAAACTGGAGTGAGTGCGGAGTTACGCACTGGTCGGTAAACTGGAGTGACTGTGGAGTTACGCACTGATCTGGAAACTGGAGTGAATGCGGAGTTACGCACTGATCTGTAAACTGGAGTGAGTGCGGAGTTACGCACTGATCTGTAAACTGGAGTGAATGTGGAGTTACGCACTGATCGGTAAACTGGAGTGAGTGCGGAGTTACGCACTGGTCTGTAAACTGGAGTGAATGTGGAGTTACGCACTGATCTGTAAACTGGAGTGAGTGCGGAGTTACGCACTGATCTGTAAACTGGAGTGAATGCGGAGTTACGCACTGATCTGTAAAGTGGAGTGAGTGCGGAGTTACGCACTGATCTGTAAACTGGAGTGAGTGCGGAGTTACGCACTGGTCTGTAAACTGGAGTGACTGTGGAGTTACGCACTGATCTGTAAACTGGAGTGAGTGCGGAGTTACGCACTGATCGGTAAACTGGAGTGAGTGCGGAGTTACGCACTGATCTGTAAACTGGAGTGAATGCGGAGTTACGCACTGATCTGTAAACTGGAGTGAGTGCGGAGTTACGCACTGATCTGTAAACTGGAGTGAATGCGGAGTTACGCACTGATCTGTAAAGTGGAGTGAGTGCGGAGTTACGCACTGATCTGTAAACTGGAGTGAGTGCGGAGTTACGCACTGGTCGGTAAACTGGAGTGACTGTGGAGTTACGCACTGATCTGGAAACTGGAGTGAGTGCGGAGTTTCGCACTGATCTGTAAACTGGAGTGAATGCGGAGTTACGCACTGATCTGTAAACTGGAGTGAGTGCGGAGTTACGCACTGATCGGTAAACTGGAGTGAATGTGGAGTTACGCACTGATCTGTAAACTGGAGTGAGTGCGGAGTTACGCACTGATCTGTAAACTGGAGTGAATGTGGAGTTACGGACTGATCTGTAAACTGGAGTGAGTGCGGAGTTACGCACTGATCTGTAAACTGGAGTGAGTGCGGAGTTACGCACTGATCTGTAAACTGGAGTGAGTGCGGAGTTATGCACTGATCTGTAAACTGGAGTGAGTGCGGAGTTACGCACTGATCTGTAAACTGGAGTGAGTGCGGAGTTACGCACTGATCGGTAAACTGGAGTGAGTGCGGAGTTACGCACTGATCGGTAAACTGGAGTGAGTGCGGAGTTACGCACTGGTCTGTAAACTGGAGTGAATGTGGAGTTACGCACTGATCTGTAAACTGGAGTGAGTGCGGAGTTACGCACTGATCGGTAAACTGGAGTGAGTGCGGAGTTACGCACTGGTCTGTAAACTGGAGTGAATGTGGAGTTACGCACTGATCTGTAAACTGGAGTGAGTGCGGAGTTACGCACTGATCTGTAAACTGGAGTGAATGCGGAGTTACGCACTGATCTGTAAACTGGAGTGAGTGCGGAGTTACGCACTGATCTGTCAACTGGAGTGAGTGCGGAGTTACGCACTGATCGGTAAACTGGAGTGAATGTGGAGTTACGCACTGATCTGTAAACTGGAGTGAGTGCGGAGTTACGCACTGATCTGTAAACTGGAGTGAATGCGGAGTTACGCACTGATCTGTAAACTGGAGTGAGTGCGGAGTTACGCACTGATCGGTAAACTGGAGTGAATGCGGAGTTACGCACTGATCTGTAAACTGGAGTGAATGCGGAGTTACGCACTGATCGGTAAACTGGAGTGAGTGCGGAGTTACGCACTGATCGGTAAACTGGAGTGAGTGCGGAGTTACGCACTGGTCTGTAAACTGGAGTGAATGTGGAGTTACGCACTGATCTGTAAACTGGAGTGAGTGCGGAGTTACGCACTGATCTGTAAACTGGAGTGAATGCGGAGTTACGCACTGATCTGTAAACTGGAGTGAATGCGGAGTTACGCACTGATCTGTAAAGTGGAGTGAGTGCGGAGTTACGCACTGATCTGTAAACTGGAGTGAGTGCGGAGTTACGCACTGATCTGTAAACTGGAGTGAGTGCGGAGTTACGCACTGATCGGTAAACTGGAGTGAGTGCGGAGTTACGCACTGATCGGTAAACTGGAGTGAGTGCGGAGTTACGCACTGGTCTGTAAACTGGAGTGAATGTGGAGTTACGCACTGATCTGTAAACTGGAGTGAGTGCGGAGTTACGCACTGATCTGTAAACTGGAGTGAATGCGGAGTTACGCACTGATCTGTAAACTGGAGTGAGTGCGGAGTTACGCACTGATCTGTAAACTGGAGTGAGTGCGGAGTTACGCACTGATCGGTAAACTGGAGTGAATGTGGAGTTACGCACTGATCGGTAAACTGGAGTGAGTGCGGAGTTACGCACTGATCTGTAAACTGGAGTGAATGCGGAGTTACGCACTGATCTGTAAACTGGAGTGAGTGCGGAGTTACGCACTGATCGGTAAACTGGAGTGAATGCGGAGTTACGCACTGATCTGTAAACTGGAGTGAATGCGGAGTTACGCACTGATCGGTAAACTGGAGTGAGTGCGGAGTTACGCACTGATCGGTAAACTGGAGTGAGTGCGGAGTTACGCACTGGTCTGTAAACTGGAGTGAATGTGGAGTTACGCACTGATCTGTAAACTGGAGTGAGTGCGGAGTTACGCACTGATCTGTAAACTGGAGTGAATGCGGAGTTACGCACTGATCTGTAAACTGGAGTGAATGCGGAGTTACGCACTGATCTGTAAAGTGGAGTGAGTGCGGAGTTACGCACTGATCTGTAAACTGGAGTGAGTGCGGAGTTACGCACTGATCTGTAAACTGGAGTGAGTGCGGAGTTACGCACTGGTCGGTAAACTGGAGTGACTGTGGAGTTACGCACTGATCTGGAAACTGGAGTGAATGCGGAGTTACGCACTGATCTGTAAACTGGAGTGAGTGCGGAGTTACGCACTGATCTGTAAACTGGAGTGAATGTGGAGTTACGCACTGATCGGTAAACTGGAGTGAGTGCGGAGTTACGCACTGGTCTGTAAACTGGAGTGAATGTGGAGTTACGCACTGATCTGTAAACTGGAGTGAGTGCGGAGTTACGCACTGATCTGTAAACTGGAGTGAATGCGGAGTTACGCACTGATCTGTAAAGTGGAGTGAGTGCGGAGTTACGCACTGATCTGTAAACTGGAGTGAGTGCGGAGTTACGCACTGGTCTGTAAACTGGAGTGACTGTGGAGTTACGCACTGATCTGTAAACTGGAGTGAGTGCGGAGTTACGCACTGATCGGTAAACTGGAGTGAGTGCGGAGTTACGCACTGATCTGTAAACTGGAGTGAATGCGGAGTTACGCACTGATCTGTAAACTGGAGTGAGTGCGGAGTTACGCACTGATCTGTAAACTGGAGTGAATGCGGAGTTACGCACTGATCTGTAAAGTGGAGTGAGTGCGGAGTTACGCACTGATCTGTAAACTGGAGTGAGTGCGGAGTTACGCACTGGTCGGTAAACTGGAGTGACTGTGGAGTTACGCACTGATCTGGAAACTGGAGTGAGTGCGGAGTTTCGCACTGATCTGTAAACTGGAGTGAATGCGGAGTTACGCACTGATCTGTAAACTGGAGTGAGTGCGGAGTTACGCACTGATCGGTAAACTGGAGTGAATGTGGAGTTACGCACTGATCTGTAAACTGGAGTGAGTGCGGAGTTACGCACTGATCTGTAAACTGGAGTGAATGTGGAGTTACGGACTGATCTGTAAACTGGAGTGAGTGCGGAGTTACGCACTGATCTGTAAACTGGAGTGAGTGCGGAGTTACGCACTGATCTGTAAACTGGAGTGAGTGCGGAGTTATGCACTGATCTGTAAACTGGAGTGAGTGCGGAGTTACGCACTGATCTGTAAACTGGAGTGAGTGCGGAGTTACGCACTGATCTGTAAACGGGTGTAATTGTGGAATAAAAACCCAAAATGCTGGGGAATCTCAGCAGGTCAGGCAACATCTGTGGAGAGAGAAACAGAGTTAACGTTTCAGGTCAATGACGTTTCGTCAGAACTGGAAATGTCAGAGAGCCGGCACGGGCTCAACGGGCTGAATGACCGCCTTCCGTACTGTAACCATTCTATGATTCTAAGGTTTTAAGCAAGTGCAGAGAGGCAGGGAAAGGGGGTGAGGAAAGATTAAATGACAAAAGGTATGATTGTACAAGGCAAAAGGAGATGGTAATGGGATAAGTAAAGAAACAAAAGATGAGTCTGGAAGAGGTGTAAATGGGAATGGCAGAATCATCAACAGATGCCATCCAAAAAAATAGGGGTCGAGGTTATGGTCTGAAATTGTTGAACTCTATGTTGAGTCCAGAAGGCTGTAAAGTGCCAAATCGAAAGATGAGGTGCTGTTCCTCAAGCTTATGTTGAGCTTCATTGGAACCGTGCAGGAGGACAAGGACAAGGACAGAGAGGTCAGACTGGGAGAGGAGAATTAATATGACAGGTGACCAGAAGCTCAGGGTCACGCTGGCGGACTGAAAGGAGGTGTTCCGCAAAAAATTGCAGGGATATGGCGAAAGAGCAGGAGAGTAGACTAACTGGATTGCTCTTGCAGAGAGCCGGCACGGGCTCGACGGGGCGAATGGCCTCCTACTGTGCTGTAACCATTCTTTGATTCTATCGATAGATTGTTGGATACTAAGGCAACCAAGGGATATGGGAATTGGGCGCGAAGGTGTAGTTGACGTTCAAGATCAGCCATGATCTCATTGAATGGTGGCGCAGGCTCAAAGGGCCGAATGGCCGACTCCTGCTCCTGTTTCTTATATTCTTATGTACAGTGTCTCCCTTCACTGAGTATACATGTCCCTGTGTACAGTGTGTCTCCTCACGGTGTGTACATGTCCCTGTGTACCGTGTGTCTCCTCACGGTGTGTACATGTCCCTGTGTACAGTGTGTCTCCTCACGGTGTGTACATGTCCCTGTGTACCGTGTGTCTCCTCACGGTGTGTACATGTCCCTGTGTACAGTGTGTCTCCTCACGGTGTGTACATGTCCCTGTGTACCGTGTGTCTCCTCACGGTGTGTACATGTCCCTGTGTACAGTGTCTCTCACGGTGTGTACATGTCCCTGTGTACAGTGTGTCTCCTCACGGTGTGTACATGTCCCTGTGTACAGTGTCTCTCACGGTGTGTACATGTCCCTGTGTACAGTGTGTCTCCTCACGGTGTGTACATGTCCCTGTGTACAGTGTGTCTCCTCACGGTGTGTACATGTCCCTGTGTACAGTGTGTCTCCTCACGGTGTGTACATGTCCCTGTGTACAGTGTCTCATCACGGTGTGTGCATGTCCCTGTGTACAGTGTCTCTCCTCACTCTGTGTACATGTCCCTGTGTACAGTGTCTCCCCTCACTGTGTGTACATGTCCCTGTGTACAGTGTCTCTCCTCACTGTGTGTACATGTCCCTGTGTACAGTGTCTCTCCTCACTCTGTGTACATGTCCCTGTGTAGTGTCTCTCCTCACTCTGTGTACATGTCCCTCCCTTCACTGTGTGTACATGTCCCTGTGTACAGTGTCTCTCCTCACTCTGTGTACATGTCCCTGTGTAGTGTCTCTCCTCACTCTGTGTACATGTCCCTCCCTTCACTGAGTGTACATGTCCCTGTGTACAGTGTCTCTCCTCACTCTGTGTACATGTCCCTGTGTACAGTGTCTCCCCTTATTGTGTATGCATGTCCCTGTGTACAGTGTCTCCCCTCACTGTCATCGACAGTGCTATCAAGCGGCACTTACTCACCAATAACCTGCTCACTGATGCCCAGTTTGGGTTCCGCCAAGACCACTCGGCTCCCGACCTCATTACAGCCTTGGTCTAAACATGGACAAAGGAGCTGAATTCCAGAGGTGAGGTGAGAGTGACTGCCCTTGACATCAAGGCAGCATTTGACCGAGTCTGGCATCAAGGAGCCCTAGTAAAATTGAAGTCAATGGGAATCAGGGGGAAAACGCTCCACTGGCTGGAGTCATACCTAGCACAAAGGAAGATGGTTGTGGTGGTTGAAGGTCAATCATCACAGCCCCAGGACATTGCTGCAGGAGTTCCTCAGGGCAGTGTCCTAGACCCAACCATCTTCAGCTGCTTCATCAATGACCTTCCCTCCAACATAAGGTCAGAAATGGGGATGTTTGCTGATGACTGCACAGTGTTCAGCGCCATTCACAACTCCTCAGATAATGAAGCAGTCCATGCCTGCATGCAACAAGACCTGGACGACGTTCAGGCTTGGGCTGATAAGTGGCAAGTAACATTCGCGCCACAGAAGTGCCAGGCAATGACTATCTCCAACAAGCGAGAGTCTAACCACCTCCCCATGACATTCAACGGCATTACCATCGCCGAATCCCCCACTATCAACATCCTGGGGGTCACCATTAATCAGAAACTTAACTGGACCAGCCACATAAATATTGTGGCAACAAGAGCAGGTCAGAGGCTAGGTATTCTGCGGCGAGTGTCTCACCTCCTGACTCCCCAAAGCCTTTCCACCATCTACAAGGCACAAGTAAGGAATGTGATGGAATATTCTCCACTTGCCTGGATGAGGGCAGCTCCAACAACACTCAAGAAGCTCAACACCATCCAGGACAAAGCAGCCCGCTTGATTGGCACCTCATCCACCACCTTAAACATTCACTCCCTCCACCACCGGCGCACCGTGGCTGCAGTGTGTACCATCTACAAGATGCACTGCAGCAACTCGCCAAGGCTTCTTCGGCACCACCTCCCAAACCCGCGACCTCTTCCAACTAGAAGGACAAGGGCAGCAGGTGCATGGGAACACCACCACCTCCAAGTTCCCCTCCAAGTCACACACCATCCTGACTTAGAAGTATATCGCTGATCCTTCATCGTCGCTGGGTCAAAATCCTGGAACTCCCTCCCTAACAGCACCGTGGGAGTCCCTTCACCACACGGACTGCAGCGGTTCAAGAAGGCGGCTCACCACCACCTTCTCAAGGGCAACTAGGGATGGGCAATAAATGCTGGCATTGCCAGTGAAGCCCTGATCCCATAAACGGATTTTTTAAAAAAATGTCCCTGTGTATAGTGTCTCTCCTCACGGTGTGTACATGTCCCTGTGTACAGTGTCTCTCCTCACGGTGTGTACATGTCACTGTGTACAGTGTCTCTCCTCACTCTGTGTACATGTCCCTGTGTACAGTGTTTCCCCTAACTCTGTGTACATGTCCCTGTGTACAGTGTCTCTCCTCACTGTGTGTACATGTCCCTGTGTACAGCGTCTCTCCTCACTGTGTACATGTCCCTGTGTACAGTGTCTCTCCTCAAGGTGTGAACATGTCCCTGTGTACAGTGTCTCTCCTCAGGGTGTGTACATGTCCCTGTGTACAGTGTCTCTCCTCACTGTGTGTACATGTCCCGATGTACAGTGTCTGTCCTCACGGTATACATGTCCCTGTGTACAGTATCTCTCCTCACGGTGTGTACATGTCCCTGTGTACAGTGTCTGTCCTCACTGTGTGAACATGTCCCTGTGTACAGCGTCTCTCCTCACTGTGTGAACATGTCCCTGTGTACAGTGTCTCTCCTCACGGTATACATGTCCCTGTGTACAGTGTCTCTCCTCATGGTGTGAACATGTCCCTGTGTACAGTGTCTCTCCTCACGGTGAACATATCCCTGTGTACAGTGTCTCTCCTCACGGTGAACATGTCCCTGTGTACAGTGTCTCTCCTCACGGTGTGTACATGTCCCTGTGTACAGTGTCTGTCCTCACGGTGTGTACATGTCCCTGTGTACAGTGTCTGTCCTCACGGTGAACATGTCCCTGTGTACAGTGTCTGTCCTCACTGTGTGAACATGTCCCTGTGTACAGTGTCTGTCCTCTCGGTGTGTACATGTCCCTGTGTACAGTGTCTCTCCTCACTGTGTGAACATGTCCCTGTGTACAGTGTCTGTCCTCACGGTATACATGTCCCTGTGTACAGTGTCTGTCCTCACAGTATACATGTCCCTGTGTACAGTGTCTGTCATCACGGTATACATGTCCCTGTGTACAGTGTCTGTCCTCACGGTATACATGTCCCTGTGTACAGTGTCTGTCCTCACTGTGTGAACATGTCCCTGTGTACATTGTCTGTCCTCACTGTGTGTACATGTCCCTGTGTACAGTGTCTGTCCTCACGGTGTACATGTCCCTGTGTACAGTGTCTGTCCTCACGGTGTGTACATGTCCCTGTGTACAGTGTCTGTCCTCACTGTGTGTACATGTCCCTGTGTACAGTGTCTGTCCTCACTGTGTGAACATGTCCCTGTGTACAGTGTCTCTCCTCACTCTGTGAACATGTCCCTGTGTACAGTGTCTGTCCGCACTGTGTGAACATGTCCCTGTGTACAGTGTCTGTCCTCACGGTGAACATGTCCCTGTGTACAGTGTCTGTCCTCACGGTGAACATGTCCCTGTGTACAGTGTCTGTCCTCACGGTGAACATGTCCCTGTGTACAGCGTCTGTCCTCACGGTATACATGTCCCTGTGTACAGTGTCTGTCCTCACGGTGAACATGTCCCTGTGTACAGCGTCTGTCCTCATGGTATACATGTCCCTGTGTACAGTGTCTGTCCTCACGGTGAACATGTCCCTGTGTACAGTGTCTGTCCTCACGGTGAACATGTCCCTGTGTACAGTGTCTGTCCTCACGGTGAACATGTCCCTGTGTACAGCGTCTGTCCTCACGGTATACATGTCCCTGTGTACAGTGTCTGTCCTCACGGTGAACATGTCCCTGTGTACAGCGTCTGTCCTCATGGTATACATGTCCCTGTGTACAGTGTCTGTCCTCACTGTGTGAACATGTCCCTGTGTACAGCGTCTGTCCTCATGGTATACATGTCCCTGTGTACAGTGTCTGTCCTCACTGTGTGAACATGTCCCTGTGTACAGCGTCTGTCCTCACGGTGAACATGTCCCTGTGTACAGTGTCTGTCCTCACGGTGAACATGTCCCTGTGTACAGCGTCTGTCCTCATGGTATACATGTCCCTGTGTACAGTGTCTCTCCTCACTGTGTGAACATGTCCCTGTGTACAGCGTCTGTCCTCACGGTGAACATGTCCCTGTGTACAGTGTCTGTCCGCACTGTGTGAACATGTCCCTGTGTACAGTGTCTGTCCTCACGGTGAACATGTCCCTGTGTACAGTGTCTGTCCTCACGGTGAACATGTCCCTGTGTACAGCGTCTGTCCTCACGGTATACATGTCCCTGTGTACAGTGTCTGTCCTCACGGTGAACATGTCCCTGTGTACAGTGTCTGTCCTCACGGTGAACATGTCCCTGTGTACAGTGTCTGTCCTCATGGTATACATGTCCCTGTGTACAGTGTCTGTCCTCACGGTGAACATGTCCCTGTGTACAGTGTCTGTCCTCATGGTATACATGTCCCTGTGTACAGTGTCTGTCCTCACGGTGAACATGTCCCTGTGTACAGTGTCTGTCCTCATGGTATACATGTCCCTGTGTACAGCGTCTGTCCTCATGGTATACATGTCCCTGTGTACAGTGTCTGTCCTCATGGTGAACATGTCCCTGTGTACAGCGTCTGTCCTCATGGTATACATGTCCCTGTGTACAGTGTCTGTCCTCACTGTGTGAACATGTCCCTGTGTACAGCGTCTGTCCTCATGGTATACATGTCCCTGTGTACAGTGTCTGTCCTCATGGTGAACATGTCCCTGTGTACAGCGTCTGTCCTCATGGTATACATGTCCCTGTGTACAGTGTCTGTCCTCACTGTGTGAACATGTCCCTGTGTACAGCGTCTGTCCTCATGGTATACATGTCCCTGTGTACAGTGTCTCTCCTCACTCTGCGACCTTTCCCCAGGCTGATGAACCTGCCCTTTGCTCTGACTAACCTCAATCTGAAGGCGCTGTGGCTCGCGGAGAACCAGTCGCAGCCGATGCTGAAATTCCAAACTGAGGATGATGAGAAGACGGGAGAGAAGGTCCTGACCTGCTACCTCCTGCCACAGCAACCGTCCCCCAGTCTGGGTAAGTTCCTGACACCATCTCGCTGTAAACACTGCGGCTCACATCCTCACCGATTCCCAAGTGTCCAGTGTTGCAGTTCAAGCGTGCCCTGATACGTTTCTCACACCGACCACGGGAGGCTAGGTGCTCTGGGTGGTACCTCACGAACCAATCCGTAACCGTTACTGGGTCAGTGGGTGAACAGCGAACCCTTTCGCTAAGAAATTCCACGAGGGTTCAGCTCACCTCAGCGGGAGGTTAATATCAGCGACACCAGGTGTAGTCTGGTCAGTGAGAGGCGATGTGCCCATTCTCTAATAACCCACCATGGTTCATCATTACCCAATTGCATATTCTGGACTGGCAAGTACTGGGCGGGTTGTTAATCCCGGTCTCTCCTGGGCCGGTTATCAATCCCGGTCTCTCCTGGGCCGGTTATCAATCCCGGTCTCTCCTGGGCCAGTTATTAATCATAGAGTCATAACAGCACAGAAGGAGGCCATTCGGCCCTTCCAGTCCGTGCCGACTCTCTGTAGAGCAATCCAGTCAGTCCCATTCCCCCGCTCTATCCCCGTAGCCCTGCAAGTTTATTTCCCTCAAGTGCCTATTCCGTCTCCCCTTGAAAACATTGAGTGTCTCCGCTTCCAGCACTTCCGTCGGCAGCGAGTTCCAGGTCCTCACCACTTGCTGCATAAATTTTTTTTTCCACACGTCCCCCCTGTATCTCTTGCCCAAAACCTTAAATCTGTGTCCCCTAGTCCTTGTACCATCAACTAGTGGGAACAGCCTTTCCCCGTCTAGCCTATCCAAACCCGTCATAATCTTGTACACCTGTATCAAATCACCCCTCAACCTCCTTTGCTCTAATGAAAACAAATCCAGCTTCTCCAACCTGTCCTTGCAGCTAAGATCCCGGATCCCCGGAACCATTCTGGTAAATCTCCTCTGCACCCTCTCAAGGGCCTTCACATCCTTCCTAAAGTGTGGTGACCAGAACTGGACGCAATACTGCAGTTGTGGCCAAACCATAGAAACATAGAAAAGTAGGAGCAGGAGTAGGCCATTTGGCCCTTCGAGCCTGCTCTGCCATTCAATATGATCATGGCTGATCCTCTATCTCATTACCATATTCCCGCTCTCTCCCATACCCTTTGATGCCTTTTGTGTCTAGAAATCGATCTATCTCCTTCTTAAATATATTCAGTGTCTTGGCCTCCACAGCCTTCTGTGGTAGAGAATTCCACAGGTTCACCACCCACTGGGTGAAGAAATTTCTCCTCATCTCAGTCCTAAATGTCCTACCCCGTATCCTGAGACTGTGACCCCTTGTTCTAGACCCCCCAGCCAGGGGAAACATCCTCTATGCATCCAGTCTGTCTAGCCTTGTCAGAATTTTATACGTTTCAATGAGATCCCCTCTCATTCTTCTAAACTCTAGTGAATACAGGCCTAGTCGACCCAATCTCTCCTCATACGACAGTCCTGCCATCCCAGGAATCAGTCTGGTGAACCTTCGCTGCACTCCCTCTATGGCAAGTATATCCTTTCTTAGGTAAGGAGACCAAAACTGCACACACTACTCCAGGTGTGGTCTCACCAAGGCCCTGTACAACTGTAGAAAGACATCCTTGCTCCTGTACTCAAATCCTCTTGCAATGAAGGCCAACATACCATTTGCCTTCCTAACTGCTTGCTGCACCTGCATGTTTGCTTTCAGTGACTGGTGTATAAGGACACCCAGGTCCCTTTGTACATCAACATTTCCCAATCGATTACCATTTAAATAATACTCTGCCTTTCTGTTTTTCCTACCGAAGTGGATAACTTCACATTTATCCACGTTATACTGCATCTGCCATGTATTTGCCCACTCACTCAACTTGTCTAAATCGCCTTGAAGCCTCTTTGCATCCTCCTCACAACTCACAGTCCCACCTAGTTTCGTGTTGTCAGCAAACTTGGAAATATTACATTTGGTTCCCTCATCCAAATCATTGATAAATTTTGTGAATAGCTGGGGCTCAAGCACTGATCCCTGCGGTACCCCACTAGTCACCGCCTGCCACCCCGAAAAAGACCCATTTATTCCTACTCTCTGTTTCCTGTCTGTTAACCAATTTTCAATCCATGCCAGTATATTACCCCCAATCCCATGTGCTTTAATTTTGCACACTAACCTCTTATGTGGGACTTTATCAAAGGCCTTCTGAAAATCCAAATACACCACATCCACTGGTTCTCCCTTATCTATTCTACCAGTTACATCCTCAAAAAACCCCAGTAGGTTTGTCAAACACGATTTCCCTTTCATAAATCCATGTTGACTTTGTCTAATCCTGTTGATATTTTCTAAGTGTCCTGTTATCACATCCTTTCTAATAGACTCTAGCATTTTCCCTACTACTGATGTTAGGCTAACCGGTCTGTTGTTCCCTGTTTTCTCTCTCCCTCCTTTTTTAAATAGTGGGGTTACATTTGCCACCCTCCAATCTGCAGGAACTGTTCCATAATCTATAGAATTTTGGAAGATGACAACCAATGCATCCACTATTTCCATGGCTACCTCTTTTAGTACTCTGGGATGCAGATTATCAGGCCCTGGGGATTTATCGGCTTTCAGTCCCAATAATTTCTCCAGCACTATATTTTTACTAATACTAATTTCCTTTAATTCCTCCTTCTCACTGGACCCTTGGTTCCCTAGCATTTCTGGGAAGTTATTTGTGTCCGCTTCCATGAAGACAGAACCAAAGTATTTGTTTAATTGCTTTGCCATTTCCTTGTTCCCCATTATATATTCTCCCGTTCCTGACTGTAAGGGACCTACATTTGCCTTAACTAATCTTTTTCTTTTTACATACCTGTAGAAGCTTTTACAGTCTGCTTTTATGTTCCTTGCAAGTTTACTCTCATACTCTATTTTTCCCCTCTTAATCAATCTCTTGGTCCTTTTTTGGTGAATTCTAAATTGCTCCCAATCCTCAGGCTTGCTACTTTTTCTGTCAACTTTATATGACTCCTCTTTGGATCTAATACTATCCTTAATTTCTTTTGTTAGCCAGTTTTTCCTTTTGTGTTTTTGCGCCAGAAAGGAATGTATAACTGTTGCAATTCATGCATTCGTTCCTTAAATGTTAGCCATTGCCTATCCACCGTCATGCATTTTAATGAAGCTCCCCAATCTATCGTAGCCAATTCACTCCTCATACCATCGTAGTTTCCTTTGTTTAGATTTAGGACCTTAGTTTCGGATTGGACTTCTTCACTCTTCCCTAAAGGACCCCGCACAACAAGATTATTAATTAACCCCTTCTCATTGCACAATACCCAATCTAGGATAGCCTGTTCCCTAGTTGGCTCCTCAACGTACTGGTCCAAAAAACCATCTCGTACACACTCCAGGAATTCATCCTCCACAGTATTATTGCTAATTTGGTTTGGCCAGTCTATATGTAGATTAATGTCTCCCATGATTACTGTAGTACCCTTGTTACATGCATCTCTAATTTCCTGTTTGATGCCGTCCCCTACATTACCACTACTGTTTGGAGGCCTATAGACAACTCCCACCAATGTCTTCTGTCCCTTGGTGCTTCTTAGCTCCACCCAGACTGATTATAGATTCATAGATTCATAGAAGATAGGAGCAGGAGTAGGCCATTCGGCCACTCGAGCCTGCTCCGCCATTCGATGAGATCATGGCTGATCATCTAAACTCAGTACCCTGTACCTGCCTTCTCCCCATATCCCTTGATACCTTTAGCTTTAAGAAATATATCTAACTCATCCTTGAATATATTTAATGACTTCGCCTCAACTACCTTCTGTGGTAGAGAATTCCACAGGTTCACCACTCTCTGGGTGAAGAAATTCTTCCTCATTTCTGTCCTAAATGGTTTACCCGTTATCCGTAGATTATGACCCCTGGTTCTGGACTCTCCGACCATCGGGAACATTCTTCCTGCATCTAGTTTGTCCAGACCTGTCAGAATTTTATATGTTTCGATGAGATCCCCTCTCATTCTTCTATACTCCAGTGAGTATAAGCCCAATCGACCCAATCTCTCCTCATATGTCATTCCTGGCATCCCAGGTATCAGCCTTGTGAATCTTCGCTGAACTCCTTCCATGGCAAGAACATCTTTCCTCAGATAAGG
Source organism: Squalus acanthias (assembly GCA_030390025.1). Taxonomy (NCBI): domain Eukaryota; kingdom Metazoa; phylum Chordata; class Chondrichthyes; order Squaliformes; family Squalidae; genus Squalus; species Squalus acanthias. The sequence goes on from JASTWF010000239.1 coordinate 57,964, forward strand.
CGACCAAAACTGCACACAGTACTCAAGGTGTGGTCTCACCAAGGCACTGTACAACTGCAGCAGGACATCCCTGTTCCTATACTCAAACCCTTTCACTATGAAGGCCAACATACCATTTGCCTTCTTCACCGCCTGCTGCACCTGCATGCTTACTTTCAGCGACTGGTGCACAAGGACACCCAGGTCTCGTTGCACTTCCCCTTCTCCCAATCTATTGCCATTCAGATAATAGTCTGCCTTTCTGTTTTTGACACCAAAGTGGATAACCTCGCACTTATCCACGTTATATTGCATCTGCCACGCTTCTGCCCACTCACCCAACCTGTCCAGATCATCCTGGAGATTCTCGCTATCCTCCTCGCTGCACACACTCCCACCCAGCTTTGTGTCATCTGCAAACTTGGAGATATTGCATTTAATTCCCTTATCTAGATCATTAATGTATATTGTGAACAGCTGGGGTCCAAGGACCGATCCCTGCGGTACCCCACTAGTCACTGCTTGCCACTCGGAAAAAGACCCATTAATTCCTACTCTCTGCTTTCTGTCCGCCAACCAGTTCTCTATCCAAGTCAATACCTTGCCCCCAATCCCATGTGCCTTAACTTTACCCGCTAATCTCTTATGCGGGACCTTATCGAAAGCCTTTTGAAAGTCCAAATACACCACATCTACTGGTTCTCCCTTATCTATTTTCCCAGTTACATCCTCAAAAAATTCCAGTAGATTAGTCAAGCACGATTTACCTTTTGTAAATCCATGTTGACTTTGTCCGATCCTGTCACTGTTTTTCAAATGCTCAGCTATTACATCCTTTATAATGGACTCTAGCATTTTGCCCACTACCGATGTCAGGCTTACCGGTCTGTAATTCCCCGCTTTCTCTCTACCACCCTTTTTGAATAGTGGGGTAACATTAGCTACCCTCCAATCCATGGGTACAGTTCCAGATTCCATCGAATGTTGGAAGATGATCAGCAATGCATCTACTATTTCTAGGGCAACTTCCTTAAGTACCCTAGGATGTAGATTATCAGGCCCTGGAGATTTATCGGCCTTCAATACCGTCAATTTCCCTAACACCATTTCCCTGCAAATACTGATTTCTTTCAGTTCCTCCCTTTCATCAGACCGTATGTTCTCCAACATCTCTGGGAGATTATTTGTGTCCTCCTTTGTGAAGACAGAACCAAAATATGCATTTAATTGGGCTGCCATTTCTTTGTTCCCCATTATAACTTCCCCTGCTTCTGACTGCAAGGGAGCTACACTTGATTTCACTAATCTTTTTCTCTTCACATATCTATAAAAGCTCTTACAGTCAGTTTTTATGTTCCCAGCAAGCTTACTTTCATATTCTATTTTCCCCTTCTTAATTAATCCCTTTGTCCTCCTTTGTTGAATCCTAAACTGCTCCCAATCCTCAGGGCTACCGCTTTTTCTGGCCAATTTATATGCCCTCTCCTTGGATCTTATGCTATCCCTAATTTCCCTTGTTAGCCACGGTTGAGTCACCCTTTTTGTTTTATTCTTATGCCACACTGGGATGTACAAATTCTGTAGTTCATCCATGCAGTCTTTGAATGTTTGCCATTGCCTATCCACCGTCAACCCCTTGAGTGACATTCCCCAATCAATCCTACCCAATTCGCGCCTCATACCATCGTAGTTTCCTTTATTTAAATTCAGGACCCTAGTCTCTGATTCAACTACTTCACTCTCCATCCTCATGAAGAATTCTATCATATTATGATCACTCTGACCCAAGGGGCCTCGTACAACAAGATTGCTAATTAATCCTTTCTCGTTGCATAATACCCAGTCTAAGATGGCCTGATCTCTGGTTGGTTCCTCGACATATTGTTCCAGAAAACCATCTCGTAAACATTCTAGGAATTCCTCCTCCACAGTATTTTTACTAATTTGGTTAGCCCAATCTATATGTAAATTAAAGTCACCCATGATGACTGCTGTGCCCTTACTGCATGCTTCTCTAATTTCCCTTTTAATGCCATCCCCAACCTCCGTATTACTATTTGGAGGTCTATATACCACTCCCACTAACGTTTTCTGCCCCTTGTTATTTCTCAGTTCTACCCATACAGATTCCGCATCATCAGAGCTAATATCCTTCCTTTCAATTGTGTTAATCCCCTCTTTAACCAGCAATGCTACCCCACCTCCCTTTCTTTTTTGCCTATCTTTCCTAAATATTGAATAACCCTGGATGTTGAGTTCCCAGCCTTGGCCGCCCTGGAGCCATGTTTCTGTAATCCCAATCAAATCGTATTCATTTACCTCTATTTGCGCAGCTAATTCATCCACCTTGTTCCGAATGCTCCTTGCATTAAGACACAAAGCCTTCAGGCTTGTTTTTTTAACACTCTCAGACCTATATGAATTATTATTTACTGTGACCATGTTTGATTTAAACCGTTGAGTTCTTTGCCTTCTACTTTTGTTTTTCTCCTTCCTGTCTTTAGCTTTTATCCTTATTTCCCTTTCCTCTGTCTCCCTGCTCAGGTTCCCAACCCCCTGCCACTTTAGTTTAAACCCTCCCCAACAGCACTAGCAAACACTCCCCCTAGGACATCGGTCCCGGCCCTGCCCAGGTGCAGACCGTCCCGTTTGTACTGGTCCCACCTCCCCCAGAACCGGTTCCAATGTCCAAGGAATTTGAATCCCTCCCCCTTGCACCATTCCTCTAGCCACGTATTCATTTGAAATATCCTCCTATTTCTACTCTGACTAGCACGTGGCACTGGTAGCAATCCTGAGATTACTACCTTTGAGGTCCTCTTTTTTAATTTACCTCCTAACTCCCTATATTCTGCTTTTTGGACCTCATCCTGTTTTTTACCTATATCGTTGATGCCTATGTGCACCACGACAACTGGCTGTTCGCCCTCCCCCTCCAAAGTGTTCTGTAGCCGCTCCGAGACGTCCTTGACCCTTGCACCAGGGAGGCAACACACCATCCTGGAGTCTCGATTGCGGCCGCAGAAACGCCTATCTATTCCCCTTACAATTGAATCCCCTATCACTATAGCTCTTCCACACTTTTTCCTCCCAGCCTGTGCAGCAGAGCCACCCATGGTGCCAGGAAGTTGGCTGCTGCCGCCTTCCCCTGATAAGTCATCCCCCCCAACAGCATCCAAAGTGGTATATCTGTTTGAGAGGGGGATGGCCACAGGGGACCCCTGCACTACCTGCCTGCACCTCTTACTCTGCCTGGTGGTCACCCATTCACTTCCTGCCTGTACACCCTTCACCTGTGGTGTGACCAACTCACTAAACGTGCTATCCACGAGGTTCTCAGCATCGCGAATGCTCCAATATGCATCCAGCCGCAGCTCCAGCGCCGCAATGCGGTCCGTCAGTAGCTGCAGCTGGATACATTTCCCACACACATGGTCGTCAGGGACACAGAAAGTGTTCCTGATTTCCCACATATTGCAGGAGGAGCATATCACGGCACCGAGCTCTGCTGCCATGACTTACCCTTTAATTAATTAATTAAAATTAAACTAATTGAATCCCACCAATTTCACTTCAATTAAATGATATACTCAAGGGCCCTTGCTTAACAGCAGTCCCCGCTACACCACAGGGACTCTAGAAACTATAAACCACAGAATTTAAGTATGGAAAAAAAGGAGAAAAAGAGAAATACTCACCAACCAATCACTTACCTGCTTTCTGGTGACGTCACACTTTGATTATTTTCTACTTCTCTCTCCCGCTCTCGGGGCTCAGATTCTACAGCTTGATTTTCTGAGCCAATATCCTTTCTCACTATTGCTCTGATTTCATCCTTTACTAACAACGCCACCGCACCTCCTTTTCGTGTTTGCCTGTCCTTCCTAAATATGAAATATCTTTGGATATTCAGCTCCCAGCCTTGGTCAACCTGCAGCCATGTCTCCGTAATCGCAATGATATCGTATCCGTTTACATCTATTTGCGCTGTTAATTCGTCTACCTTATTACGAATGCTTCGTGCATTCAGATACAGTGCCTTGAAATTTGTCTTTTTAACATTTTTAGACATCTTAACATTTTTTTGTCTCTTCTTCTCTCCTCTCTTAGGCAGTCCCTCGGAACCGAGGATGACTTGCTTCCACATTAAAAATGAGTTCTCAGGTGACTGAAGAGTCCAATTCGGGACCTACAGTCTCTGTCACAGGTGGGGCAGACGGTGGTTGAAGGAGCGGGTGGGTGGGTTTCTTGGGTGACGTGCGCTCCTTCCGCTGTTTGCGCTTGGCTTCCGCTTGCTCCCGGCGAAGAGACTCGAGGTGTTCGGCGCCTTCCCGGATGCTTCTCCTCCACTTTGTGCGGTCTTGGGCCAGGGATTCCCAGGTGTCAGAGGGGATGTTGCACTTTTTGAAGGAGGCTTTGAGTGTGCCCTTGAAGCGTTTCCTCTGCCCACCTGGGGCTGTCTTGCCATGTCGGAGCTCCGAGTAGAGCGCTTGTTTTGGGAGTCTCGTATCGGGCATGCGGACGATGTGACCCGTCCATCGGAGCTGATCGAGCGTGGTCAAAGCTTCGATGCTGGGGATGTTGGCCTGAGCGAGAACACTGACGTTGGTGTGCCTATCCTGCCAGTGGATTTGCAGGATCTTGCGGAGACAGCGTTGGTGGTACCTCGCCAGTGCTTGAGGTGCCTGCTGTACATGGTCCATGTCTCTGAGGCATACAGCAGGGCGGGTATCACTGCTGCTTTGTTGACCGTGAGCTTAGTTCCGGGTTTGAGGTCCTGGTCTTCAAACACTCTCTTCCTCAGGCGACCGAAGGCTGCACTGGCACACTGAAGGTAGTGTTGGACTTCGTCATCGACGTCTGCCCTTGTTGACAGTAGGCTCCCGAGGTATGGAAAGTGGTCCCTGTTGTCCAAAGCCTTGTCGTGGATTTTGATAATCGGGGGGCAGTACTGTGTGGCGGAGGCAAGTTGGTAGAGGACCTTTGTCTTACGGATGTTTAGTGTAAGGCCCATGCTCTCGTACGCTTCGGTGAAGGTGTTGACGATGGTTTGGAGTTCGACATCCGAGTGAGCGCAGACGCAAGCATCATCTGCATACTGTAATTCGATGACAGAGGATGGGACGACCTTGGATCTGGACTGGAGGCTACGGAGGTTGAACAGTTTCCCGTTTGTTCTGTAAATTAGCTCCACTCCAGCGGGGAGCTTACTGAGGGTGAGATGGAGCATTACAGCAAGGAAGATCGAGAAGAGCGTTGGTGCGATGACATAGCCTTGCTTGACCCCGGTCCGTACATGAATTGGGTCTGTGGTGGAACTGTTGGTCAGAATCACGGCTTGCATGTCGTCGTGAAGCAGCTGGAGGATGGTGACAAACTTTTGAGGGCAGCCAAATTTGAGGAGGACACTCCATAATCCCTCACGGTTGACAGTGTCGAAGGCCTTTGTGAGGTCAAAGAAGGCCATGTACAGTGGTTGGTGCTGTTCCCTGCATTTCTCTTGTAATTGACGTGCGGTGAAGATCATGTCCATTTGTGCCCCTTAGTGGGCGGAATCCATATTGCGACTCTGGGAAGAGCTCTTCGGCCACTGGGAGAAGGCGATTGAGGAGGATTCTTGCGATGACTTTCCCTGTGGCAGACAGCAGGAAAACTCCTCTGTAATTACCGCAATCGGACTTGTCACCTTTCTTGAAGATGGTCACAATTACGGCGTCTCTGAGATCCCCTGGCATGCTCTCCTCCTTCTAGATAAGAGAAATGATTTCATGAATTCGCGCCAGTAGTGCTTCTCCGCCATGCGTTAGTGCCTCGGCAGGGATTCCATCTGCTCCTGAGGCCTTGTTGTTCTTCAGTTGTCGGATGGCCTTTTCAACCTCATGCCGGGCTGGGGTTGTGCTGAGGTGGTGGCGGGTAGCATGCTGTGGGGTGGAGTTGAGGACACTCGCATCGAAGACAGAGTCTCGGTTAAGGAGATCTTCGAAGTGCTCCTTCCAGCGGGCACTGACTGCCTCTCTGTCCTTGATGAGTACCTCTCCGTTCTTGGCCTGCAGTGGGGTAGGACCTTGGGTGCTTGGGCCGTAGGTGGTCTTGACTGCGCTAAAGAATCCACGCACGTCGTGGTTGTCGGCTAGCTGCTGGATCTCCTGCGCTTTCTCCACCCACCATCTGTTCTTTAGGTCGCGAGTTTTTTTTGTTGGACCTCAGCCTTCAGGCATCTGGAGCTGCTTTCCTGCTCTCGAGTTGTGTTGCTGTTTCCAGATCAGGAATGCCTTGCGCTTGTGGCTTATTAGCTCCTGGATCTCCTGGTCGTTCTCGTCGAACCAGTCTTGGTGTTTCCTGGTCGAGTGACCGAGCGTCTCTTCACAGGTGCTGATTATGGAGGCCTTGAGTGCAGACCAGGCCCTGTGGACACTCTGTCGCTGCATCACTGGGAGTCGTCAGGTTGTTTGTGAGGCGCAGGCTGAGTAGGGCTTTCTTAGCAGGGGTCTTTGAGTGCTCCAGCGTTGATTTTCCTGCGGCATTGTTTCTGTTGCCGCCGCTGTTTTGGGGCTACATTGATGGAGATGACAGGCGGTGGTCTGTCCAGCAGTCGTCAGCTCCTGTCATGGGGCGGGTGATGCAGACGTCCTTGCGGTCCCTCACTCGGACGATGACGTAGTCCAGCGGGTGCCAGTGCTTGGAGCGAGGGTGTTGCCATGGAGCCTTGTACTTGTCTCTCTGACGGAACAAGGTGTTGGTTATGACAAGGCCATGTTCTTAGCATTTCGACAGGATGTTCCAACCATTTTTTTGTGCTATGGCCCTATTTGTCTTATTGCTATTTTTTCTTACCCGGACCCTATTTGTTGGTGCACTCCTTTGTTTGTACGCTCTGTCCCTTCCTGACACAATCTGGTTATCCTTACTCCAATCACTTTCCTGCACTGCTTCCTTGTCTTTTCTCTTTATCATTCAAAATTTCTCTCCACCAGGACCAGCACTTTATAAAGGTTCAGCATAACTTCTCTACTTTTGTACTCAATTCCTCTATTTATGAAGCCCAAGATCCCATATGCTTTGCTAACCACTCTCTCAGTATGTCCTGCCACCTTCAGGGACCTATGCACAATAACTCCCAGGTCCCTCTGTCCCTGCACACTCTTTAAAACTGTGCCATTAAGTGTATATTGCCTCTCCCTGTTCCTTCTGCCAAAATGAATCACCTCACACTTCTCTGTATTATATTCCATCTGCCACTTGTCTGCCCACTCTGCTAGCCTTTCTATGTCCTGTTGCAGTCGATTGGTGTCATCGGCAAATTTAGAAATTCTACTCTGTATTCCAATATTCAGGTCATTTATTTATATATATATAAAAAAGCAGTGGCCCCAACACTGACCCTTGGGGAACACCACTGTCTACCATCCTCCAGTCTGTAAAACATTCATTTACCACAACTCGCTGTTTTCTGTCCTGAAGCCAATTCCTTATCCAAGCTGCCACTGACCCACCTATTCAATGAGCCTCAATTTTGTTACCCAGCCTTCTATGTGGTACTTTGTCAAAACACCTTCCTAAAATCCATGTAAGACAACATCCATTGCATTCCCTTCATCAATCTTCTCTGTTACTTTATCAAAAAATTCAATTAGATTAGTCAAACACGACCTGCCTTTTACAAATCCATGTTGGCTCTCCTTAATTAGCTTAAACCTTTCCAAGTGCCCGTTAATTTTTTCCTTGATTATTGTTTCTAAAACTTTACCCACCACTGATGTTAAACTGACCGGCCTGTAGTTACTAGGATTGTCCTTACACCCTTTCTTGAACAATGGTGTCACATTTGCCACTTTCCAATCCTCAGGCACCTCCCCCGCATCTAGGGAAGATTGGAAAATTATGTCAAGCCCTTCCGCTATCTCCTCCCCCAATTCCCTTAGCAACCTGGGATGCAAGCCATCTGGACCAGGCGACTTGTCCACTCTAAGCATACCCAGCCTTTCTAGCACATCCTGTCTATCAATTTTCACCCCTTCCATTGCTTCTACCTTTTCCACTTCTGATATTTTGTCAGCATCCGCCTCCTTAGTAAACACAGATACAAAGTACTCATTGAGTATTCTAGCCTTGCCCTGTGCCTCTAAGCATATATCATCTTCTTTGTCCCTAATAGGCCCCACCCCGCCTCTTACTACCCACTGACTGTTTACATGCCGGCAGAAGATTTTTGGGTTCCCTTTTATGTTAACTGCCATTCTACTCTCATATTCAATCTTATTTCCATCTTCACATCCCCTCTCAACTTATTGTATTTAGTCTGGTTCTCCCTTGAAGAATTCACCTGACATGCATCATACACTCTTTTTTTGTTTCATCATCTTCTCTACCTCCCTCGTCATCCAAGGAGCCCTTGCTTTGGTTCCCTTACCCTTCCCTCTTGTTGGAATGTACCTAGCCTGTACTTTGAACATCTCCTCCTTAAAGATCACCCATTGTTCCGTTACAGTTTTTCCTGTCAGTCTTTGGTTCCATTTTATCCTGGCTAGATCCTTTCGCATCCCATTGAAGTTAGCCCTATTCCAGTTTAGAAGTTCCACTCTAGATTGTTCCTTGCTCCTCTCCATTGCTAATCTAAATCTTATGATACAATGATCACTCGTACCAAAGTGTTCTCCCACAGACACTTGGTCGACCTGGCCCACCTCATTCCCCAGCACCAGATCCAGCAATGCCTCCTTCCTAGTTGGGCCAAGAACACATTGGTCAAGGAAATTCTCCTGAACACTTTTCAGAAATTCCTCCCCCTCCTTTCCCTTTACCCTAGCATTATCTCAATCGATATTTGGGTAATTAAAGTCCACCAATATCACCACTCTATAGCTCTTGCATATCTCTGCGATTTCCCTGCAGATTTGCTCCCCTACCTCCCCCTCACTATTTGGGCATGATGTGGAGATGCCGGTGTTGGACTGGGGTGGACAAATGTGAGAAGTCGCACAACACCTGACGAAGGAGCAGCGCTCCGAAAGCTTGTGATTTCAAATAAAACTGTTGAACTATAACCTGGTGTTGTGCGACTTCTCACTATTTGGAGGCCTGTAGAATACCCCCAATAGCGTGATCATACCCTTTTTGCTCCTCAACTCTAACCAAATGGATTCTGTCCTTGTCCCCTCAAGAACATCCTCCCTTTCCAGCACTACAATGTCTTCCTTAATCAGCACTGCCACCCCACCTCCCTTTTTTCCTTCCCTATCTTTTCTGAACACCTTGTACCCTTGAATATTAAGTGCCCAGTCCTCACCGTTTTTAAGCCACGTTTCTGTTAATGCCACAACATCATATTGCCACACGGCTAATTGTGCTTGTAGCTCACCAACTTTGTGTGTTTACGTACATGCATTCTAAACCCATTTTTGAATTTTTCGATGTCTTTCTTAGTCTGCTCCTATCTAATATGATGCTATTTCCGCCTCTAGTACTACTTTCTTCTCTAGTACTATCCAACACACTCACTCTTTTATGCACCTTATTCCTCTTTTCTACTCCTATATGCTGGTGCCCATCCCCCTGCCAAGCTAGTTTAAACCCTCCCCAACAGCACGAGCAAACCTCCCTGCCAGAATATTGGTCCCGGCTCTGTTGAGGTGTAACCCGTCCGGCTTGTACAGGTCCTACCTTCCCCAGAAATGGTCCCATTGCCTCAGGAATCTAAAGCCCTCCCTCCTGCACCATCTCTCCAGCCACACATTCATCTGTTCCATCCTCCTATTCCTGTACTCATTAGCACGTGGCACCGGGAGTAATCCGGAGATTACTCCCTTTGAGGTCCTGCTTTTTAATCTCTTTCCTAGCTCCCTATAGTCTGCCTGCAGGACCTCATCCTTCTTTCTGCACATGTCGTTGGTACCGATATGGACAACGACCTCTGGCTGTTCGCCCTCCCCACTCAGTGTCCTGCAGCCGCTCAGTGACATCCTTGACCCTGGCACCAGGGAGGCAACATACCATCCTGGAGTCACGTCTGCGTCCACAGAAACACCTATCTGTTCCCCTAACCAATGAAACCCCTATCACTATTGCTCTTCCACTCTTCTTCCTCCCCCGCTGTGCAGCTGAGCCACCCGTGGTGCCGTGGCCTTGGCTCTGGCTGCTCTCCCCAGAGGAGCCATCGCCCCCACCAGTTTCCAGAACTGTGAACCGGTTAGCGAGTGAGATGCACTCTGGGGATTCCTGCCCTACCTGCCTGGTCCTCCTCCTCTGTCTGGTGGTCACCCATTCCCTCTCTGCCTGCACACTCTGAGGCTGCGGGGTGACCACTTCTAGAAATGTGCTTTCCAAGTATTTCTCAGCCTCACGGATGCACTGTAGTGACTCCAGCTGCCGCTCAAGCTCCGAAACCCGGAGCTCGAGTTGCTGCAGTTGGCGACACTTCCTGCACACGTGGTCGTCCAGGCCGCAAGAAGCGTCCAGGATTTCCCACATGGCACAGGATGTGCAAATCACGGGACTGAGCTGCCCTGCCCTGCCTCTATTTACCAGACGATGGAGGTAATTTAGCAGAAATAAACTTAAAACTTAACAAGAAACACTCAACAGATACCCACCAATCAGCACTTCCCTCTATTAGATAGGCTATGAACTACTTAGCAGAAATATACTCAAAACAGAACAAAAAAAAACTTACCACAAATACTCACCCGATACTCACCTCAGCTCACTTGTGCCAGCGACACCTTTGAATTCTGACGTCACTCCTTCGTTGTGTCGCTTGCCGACTGTCTCCCTCGCAGGTAGTCCGCTCGCTCAGACTCCGAGCCGGTTATTAAACCCGATCTTCCCTGGGCCGGTTATTAAACCCGATCTCCCCTGGGCCGGTTATTAATCCCGATCTCCCCATGGCCGGTTATTAATCCCGATCTCCCCTGGGCCGGTTATTAATCCCGATCTCCCCATGGCCGGTTATTAATCCCGATCTTCCCTGGGCCGGTTATTAATCCCGATCTTCCCTGGGCCAGTTATTAATCCCGATCTTCCCTGGGCCGGTTATTAATCCCGATCTTCCCTGGGCCGGTTATTAATCCCGATCTTCCCTGGGCCGGTTATTAATCCCGATCTTCCCTGGGCCGGTTATTAATCCCGATCTTCCCTGGGCCGGATATTAATCCCGATCTCCCCATGGCCGGTTATTAATCCTGATCTCCCCTGGGCCGGTTATTAATCCCGATCTTCCCTGGGCCGGTTATTAATCCCGATCCTCCCTGGGCTGGTTATTAATCCTGATCTCCCCCTGAGCCGGTTATTAATCCTGATCTCCCCCTGAGCCGGTTATTAATCCTGATCTCCCCAGGGCCGGTTATTAATCCCGATCTCTCCTGGGCCGGTTATTAATCCCGATCTCCCCTGGGCCGGTTATTAATCCCGATCTTCCCTGGGCCGGTGATTAATCCCGATCTCCCCTGGGCTGGTTATTAATCCCGATCTTCCCTTGGCCGGTTATTAATCCCGATCTCCCCTGGGCCGGTTATTAATCCCGATCTCCCCTGGGCCGGTTATTAATCCCGATCTCCCCTGAGCCGGTTATTAATCCTGATCTTCCCTGGTTGGGTTATTAATCCCGATCTCCCCTGGGCCGGTTATTAATCCCGATCTCCCCCTGAGACGGTTATTAATCCCGATCTTCCCTGGTTGGGTTATTAATCCCGATCTTCCCTGGGCCGGTTATTAATCCCGATCTTCCCTGAGCCGGTTATTAATCCCGATCTCCCCCTGAGACGGTTATTAATCCCGATCTTCCCTGGTTGGGTTATTAATCCCGATCTTCCCAGGGCTGGTTATTAATCCTGATCTCCCCTGAGCCGGTTATTAAATCCGATCTTCCCTGGGCCGGTTATTAATCCCGATCTCCCCTGGTTGGGTTATTAATCCCGATCTTCCCTGGTTGGGTTATTAATCCCGATCTTCCCTGGTTGGGTTATTAATCCCGATCTTCCCTGGGTGGGTTATTAATCCCGATCTCCCCTGGGCGGGTTATTAATCCCGATCTCCCCTGGGCGGGTTATTAATCCCGATCTCTCCAGGGTGGGTTATTAATCCCGATCTCCCCTGGGCCGGTTATTAATCCCGATCTCCCCTGGCGGGTTATTAATCCCGATCTTCCCTGGGTGGGTTATTAATCCCGATCTCCCCATGGCCGGTTATTAATCACGATCTCCCCATGGCGGGTTATTAATCCCGATCTCCCCTGAGCCGGTTATTAATCCCGATCTCCCCTGGGTGGGTTATTAATCCCGATCTTCCCTGGTTGGGTTATTATCCCGATCTTTCCTGGGTGGGTTATTAATCCCGATCTCTCCTGGGTGGGTTATTGATCCCGATCTCCCCTGAGCCGGTTATTAATCCCGATCTCCCCTGGGTGGGTTATTAATCCCGATCTCCCCTGGGTGGGTTATTAATCCCGATCTTCCCTGGTTGGGTTATTAATCCCGATTTTCCTGGGTGGGTTATTAATCCCGATCTTTCCTGGGCCGGTTATTAATCCCGATCTCCCCCTGGTTGGGTTATTAATCCCGATCTCCCCTGGGCCGGTTATTAATCCTCATCTCCCCCTGAGCCGGTTATTAATCCTGATCTCCCCTGGGTGGGTTATTAATCCCGATCTCCCCTGGGCCGGTTATTAATCCCGATCTCCCCTGGGTGGGTTATTAATCCTGATCTTCCCTGGGCCGGTTATTAATCCCGATCTCCCCTGGGCCGGTTGTTAATCCTGATCTCCCCTGGGCCGGTTGTTAATCCCGATCTCCCCTGGGCCGGTTGTTAATCCCGATCTCCCCTGGGCCGGTTGTTAATCCCGATCTCCCCTGGGTCGGTTGTTAATCCTGATCTCCCCTGGGCCGGTTGTTAATCCCGATCTCCCCTGGGCCGGTTGTTAATCCCGATCTCCCCTGGGCCGGTTGTTAATCCCGATCTTCCCTGGGCCGGTTGTTAATCCCGATCTTCCCTGGGCCGGTGATTAATCCCGATCTCCCCTGGGCTGGTTATTAATCCCGATCTCCCCTGGGCCGGTTATTAATCCCGATCTCCCCTGGGCCGGTTATTAATCCCGATCTCCCCTGGGCCGGTTATTAATCCCGATCTCCCCAGGGCCGGTTATTAATCCCGATCTCTCCTGGGCCGGTTATTAATCCCGATCTCTCCTGGGTGGGTTATTAATCCCGATCTCCCCTGGGCCGGTTATTAATCCCGATCTTCCCTGGGCCGGTTATTAATCCCGATCTCTCCTGGGTGGGTTATTAATCCCGATCTCCCCTGGGCCGGTTATTAATCCCGATCTCCCCATGGCCGGTTATTAATCCCGATCTCCCCTGAGCCGGTTATTAATCCCGATCTTCCCTGGGCCGGTTATTAATCCCGATCTCCCCCTGAGCCGGTTATTAATCCTGATCTTCCCTGGTTGGGTTATTAATCCTGATCTTCCCTGGGCCGGTTATTAATCCCGATCTCCCCTGGGTCGGTTATTAATCCCGATCTCTCCTGGGCCGGTTATTAATCCCGATCTCTCCTGGGTGGGTTATTAATCCCGATCTCCCCTGGGCCGGTTATTAATCCTCATCTCCCCCTGAGCCGGTTATTAATCCTGATCTCCCCTGGGTGGGTTATTAATCCCGATCTCCCCTGGGCCGGTTATTAATCCCGATCTCCCCTGGGTGGGTTATTAATCCTGATCTTCCCTGGGCCGGTTATTAATCCCGATCTCCCCTGGGCCGGTTGTTAATCCTGATCTCCCCTGGGCCGGTTGTTAATCCCGATCTCCCCTGGGCCGGTTGTTAATCCCGATCTCCCCTGGGCCGGTTGTTAATCCCGATCTCCCCTGGGTCGGTTGTTAATCCTGATCTCCCCTGGGCCGGTTGTTAATCCCGATCTCCCCTGGGCCGGTTGTTAATCCCGATCTCCCCTGGGCCGGTTGTTAATCCCGATCTTCCCTGGGCCGGTTGTTAATCCCGATCTCCCCTGGGTCGGTTGTTAATCCTGATCTCCCCTGGGCCGGTTGTTAATCCCGATCTCCCCTGGGCCGGTTATTAATCCTGATCTCCCCTGGGCCGGTTATTAATCCCGATCTCTCCTGGGCTGGTTATTAATCCTGATCTCCCCCTGAGCCGGTTATTAATCCTGATCTCCCCCTGAGCCGGTTATTAATCCCGATCTCCCCAGGGCCGGTTATTAATCCCGATCTCTCCTGGGCTGGTTATTAATCCTGATCTCCCCCTGAGCCGGTTATTAATCCTGATCTCCCCCTGAGCCGGTTATTAATCCTGATCTCCCCATGGCCGGTTATTAATCCCGATCTTCCCTGGGCCGGTGATTAATCCCGATCTCCCCTGGGCTGGTTATTAATCCCGATCTCCCCTGGGCCGGTTATTAATCCCGATCTCCCCTGGGCCGGTTATTAATCCCGATCTCCCCTGGGCCGGTTATTAATCCCGATCTCCCCTGGGCCGGTTATTAATCCCGATCTCTCCTGGGCCGGTTATTAATCCCGATCTCTCCTGGGTGGGTTATTAATCCCGATCTCCCCTGGGCCGGTTATTAATCCCGATCTTCCCTGGGCCGGTTATTAATCCCGATCTCTCCTGGGTGGGTTATTAATCCCGATCTCCCCTGGGCCGGTTATTAATCCCGATCTCCCCATGGCCGGTTATTAATCCCGATCTCCCCTGAGCCGGTTATTAATCCCGATCTTCCCTGGGCCGGTTATTAATCCCGATCTCCCCCTGAGCCGGTTATTAATCCTGATCTTCCCTGGTTGGGTTATTAATCCTGATCTTCCCTGGGCCGGTTATTAATCCCGATCTCCCCTGGGTCGGTTATTAATCCCGATCTCCCGTGGGCCGGTTATTAATCCCGATCTCCCCTGGGCCGGTTATTAATCCCGATCTTCCCAGGGCTGGTTATTAATCCTGATCTCCCCTGAGCCGGTTATTAAATCCGATCTTCCCTGGGCCGGTTATTAATCCTGATCTTCCCTGGGCCGGTTATTAATCCCGATCTCCCCTGAGCCGGTTATTAATCCCGATCTTCCCTGGTTGGGTTATTAATCCCGATCTTCCCTGGTTGGGTTATTAATCCCGATCTTCCCTGGGCCGGTTATTAATCCCGATCTTCCCTGAGCTGGTTATTAATCCCGATCTCCCCTGGGTGGGTTATTAATCCCGATCTTCCCTGGTTGGGTTATTAATCCCGATCTTCCCTGGTTGGGTTATTAATCCCGATCTTCCCTGGGTGGGTTATTAATCCCGATCTCCCCTGGGCGGGTTATTAATCCCGATCTCCCCTGGGCGGGTTATTAATCCCGATCTCTCCAGGGTGGGTTATTAATCCCGATCTCCCCTGGGCCGGTTATTAATCCCGATCTCCCCTGGGCGGGTTATTAATCCCGATCTCCCCTGGGCGGGTTATTAATCCCGATCTCCCCTGGGCGGGTTATTAATCCCGATCTCCCCTGGGCCGGTTATTAAACCCGATCTTCCCTGGGCCGGTTATTAAACCCGATCTCCCCTGGGCCGGTTATTAATCCCGATCTCCCCTGGGCCGGTTATTAATCCCGATCTCCCCATGGCCGGTTATTAATCCCGATCTCCCCTGGGCCGGTTATTAATCCCGATCTCCCCATGGCCGGTTATTAATCCCGATCTTCCCTGGGCCGGTTATTAATCCCGATCTTCCCTGGGCCAGTTATTAATCCCGATCTTCCCTGGGCCGGTTATTAATCCCGATCTTCCCTGGGCCGGTTATTAATCCCGATCTTCCCTGGGCCGGATATTAATCCCGATCTCCCCATGGCCGGTTATTAATCCTGATCTCCCCTGGGCCGGTTATTAATCCCGATCTTCCCTGGGCCGGTTATTAATCCCGATCCTCCCTGGGCTGGTTATTAATCCTGATCTCCCCCTGAGCCGGTTATTAATCCTGATCTCCCCCTGAGCCGGTTATTAAGCCTGATCTCCCCAGGGCCGGTTATTAATCCCGATCTCTCCTGGGCCGGTTATTAATCCCGATCTCCCCTGGGCCGGTTATTAATCCCGATCTTCCCTGGGCCGGTGATTAATCCCGATCTCCCCTGGGCTGGTTATTAATCCCGATCTTCCCTGGGCCGGTGATTAATCCCGATCTCCCCTGGGCTGGTTATTAATCCCGATCTTCCCTGGGCCGGTTATTAATCCCGATCTCCCCTGGGCCGGTTATTAATCCCGATCTCCCCTGGGCCGGTTATTAATCCCGATCTCCCCTGAGCCGGTTATTAATCCTGATCTTCCCTGGTTGGGTTATTAATCCCGATATCCCCTGGGCCGGTTATTAATCCCGATCTCCCCCTGAGACGGTTATTAATCCCGATCTTCCCTGGTTGGGTTATTAATCCCGATCTTCCCTGGGCCGGTTATTAATCCCGATCTTCCCTGAGCCGGTTATTAATCCCGATCTCCCCCTGAGACGGTTATTAATCCCGATCTTCCCTGGTTGGGTTATTAATCCCGATCTTCCCAGGGCTGGTTATTAATCCTGATCTCCCCTGGGCCGGTTATTAATCCCGATCTCCCCTGAGCCGGTTATTAAATCCGATCTTCCCTGGGCCGGTTATTAATCCCGATCTCCCCTGGTTGGGTTATTAATCCCGATCTTCCCTGGTTGGGTTATTAATCCCGATCTTCCCTGGTTGGGTTATTAATCCCGATCTTCCCTGGGTGGGTTATTAATCCCGATCTCCCCTGGGCGGGTTATTAATCCCGATCTCCCCTGGGCGGGTTATTAATCCCGATCTCCCCTGGGCCGGTTATTAATCCCGATCTCCCCTGAGCCGGTTATTAATCCCGATCTCCCCTGGGTGGGTTATTAATCCCGATCTTCCCTGGTTGGGTTATTAATCCCGATCTTTCCTGGGTGGGTTATTAATCCCGATCTCCCCCTGGTTGGGTTATTAATCCCGATCTCCCCATGGCCGGTTATTAATCCTGATCTCCCCCTGAGCCGGTTATTAATCCTGATCTCCCCTGGGTGGGTTATTAATCCCGATCTCCCCCTGAGCCGGTTATTAATCCCGATCTTCCCTGGGCCGGTTATTAATCCCGATCTCCCCTGGGTGGGTTATTAATCCCGATCTCCCCTGGGTGGGTTATTAATCCTGATCTTCCCTGGGCCGGTTATTAATCCCGATCTCCCCTGGGCCGGTTATTAATCCCGATCTTCCCTGGGTGGGTTATTAATCCTGATCTCCCCTGGGCTGGTTATTAATCCCGATCTCCCCTGGGCTGGTTGTTAATCCTGATCTCCCCTGGGCCGGTTATTAATCCCGATCTCCCCTGGGCCGGTTATTAATCCCGATCCTCCCTGGGCCGGTTATTAATCCTGATCTCTCCCTGAGCCGGTTATTAATCCCGATCTCCCCTGGGCTGGTTATTAATCCCGATCTCTCCAGGGCCGGTTATTTATCCTGATCTCCCCCTTAGCCGGTTATTAATCCTGATCTCCCCCTGAGCCGGTTATTAATCCTGATCTCCCCATGGCCGGTTATTAATCCCGATCTTCCCTGGGCCGGTGATTAATCCCGATCTCCCCTGGGCTGGTTATTAATCCCGATCTCCCCTGGGCCGGTTATTAATCCCGATCTCCCCTGGGCCGGTTATTAATCCCGATCTCCCCTGGGCCGGTTATTAATCCCGATCTCCCCTGGGCCGGTTATTAATCCCGATCTCTCCTGGGCCGGTTATTAATCCCGATCTCTCCTGGGTGGGTTATTAATCCCGATCTCCCCTGGGCCGGTTATTAATCCCGATCTTCCCTGGGCCGGTTATTAATCCCGATCTCTCCTGGGTGGGTTATTAATCCCGATCTCCCCTGGGCCGGTTATTAATCCCGATCTCCCCATGGCCGGTTATTAATCCCGATCTCCCCATAGCCGGTTATTAATCCCGATCTTCCCTGGGCCGGTTATTAATCCCGATCTCCCCCTGAGCCGGTTATTAATCCTGATCTTCCCTGGTTGGGTTATTAATCCTGATCTTCCCTGGGCCGGTTATTAATCCCGATCTCCCCTGGGCCGGTTATTAATCCCGATCTCCCGTGGGCCGGTTATTAATCCCGATCTCCCCTGGGCCGGTTATTAATCCCGATCTTCCCAGGGCTGGTTATTAATCCTGATCTCCCCTGAGCCGGTTATTAAATCCGATCTTCCCTGGGCCGGTTATTAATCCTGATCTTCCCTGGGCCGGTTATTAATCCCGATCTCCCCTGAGCCGGTTATTAATCCCGATCTTCCCTGGTTGGGTTATTAATCCCGATCTTCCCTGGTTGGGTTATTAATCCCGATCTTCCCTGGGCCGGTTATTAATCCCGATCTTCCCTGAGCTGGTTATTAATCCCGATCTCCCCTGGGTGGGTTATTAATCCCGATCTTCCCTGGTTGGGTTATTAATCCCGATCTTCCCTGGTTGGGTTATTAATCCCGATCTTCCCTGGGTGGGTTATTAATCCCGATCTCCCCTGGGCGGGTTATTAATCCCGATCTCCCCTGGGCGGGTTATTAATCCCGATCTCTCCAGGGTGGGTTATTAATCCCGATCTCCCCTGGGCCGGTTATTAATCCCGATCTCCCCTGGGCGGGTTATTAATCCCGATCTCCCCTGGGCGGGTTATTAATCCCGATCTCCCCTGGGCGGGTTATTAATCCCGATCTCCCCTGGGCCGGTTATTAAACCCGATCTTCCCTGGGCCGGTTATTAAACCCGATCTCCCCTGGGCCGGTTGTTAATCCCGATCTCCCCTGGGCCGGTTATTAATCCTGATCTCCCCTGGGCCGGTTATTAATCCCGATCTCTCCTGGGCTGGTTATTAATCCTGATCTCCCCCTGAGCCGGTTATTAATCCTGATCTCCCCCTGAGCCGGTTATTAATCCCGATCTCCCCAGGGCCGGTTATTAATCCCGATCTCTCCTGGGCTGGTTATTAATCCTGATCTCCCCCTGAGCCGGTTATTAATCCTGATCTCCCCCTGAGCCGGTTATTAATCCTGATCTCCCCATGGCCGGTTATTAATCCCGATCTTCCCTGGGCCGGTGATTAATCCCGATCTCCCCTGGGCTGGTTATTAATCCCGATCTCCCCTGGGCCGGTTATTAATCCCGATCTCCCCAGGGCCGGTTATTAATCCCGATCTCCCCTGGGCCGGTTATTAATCCCGATCTCCCCTGGGCCGGTTATTAATCCCGATCTCTCCTGGGCCGGTTATTAATCCCGATCTCTCCTGGGTGGGTTATTAATCCCGATCTCCCCTGGGCCGGTTATTAATCCCGATCTTCCCTGGGCCGGTTATTAATCCCGATCTCTCCTGGGTGGGTTATTAATCCCGATCTCCCCTGGGCCGGTTATTAATCCCGATCTCCCCATGGCCGGTTATTAATCCCGATCTCCCCTGAGCCGGTTATTAATCCCGATCTTCCCTGGGCCGGTTATTAATCCCGATCTCCCCCTGAGCCGGTTATTAATCCTGATCTTCCCTGGTTGGGTTATTAATCCTGATCTTCCCTGGGCCGGTTATTAATCCCGATCTCCCCTGGGCCGGTTATTAATCCCGATCTCCCGTGGGCCGGTTATTAATCCCGATCTCCCCTGGGCCGGTTATTAATCCCGATCTTCCCAGGGCTGGTTATTAATCCTGATCTCCCCTGAGCCGGTTATTAAATCCGATCTTCCCTGGGCCGGTTATTAATCCTGATCTTCCCTGGGCCGGTTATTAATCCCGATCTCCCCTGAGCCGGTTATTAATCCCGATCTTCCCTGGTTGGGTTATTAATCCCGATCTTCCCTGGTTGGGTTATTAATCCCGATCTTCCCTGGGCCGGTTATTAATCCCGATCTTCCCTGAGCTGGTTATTAATCCCGATCTCCCCTGGGTGGGTTATTAATCCCGATCTTCCCTGGTTGGGTTATTAATCCCGATCTTCCCTGGTTGGGTCATTAATCCCGATCTTCCCTGGGTGGGTTATTAATCCCGATCTCCCCTGGGCGGGTTATTAATCCCGATCTCCCCTGGGCGGGTTATTAATCCCGATCTCTCCAGGGTGGGTTATTAATCCCGATCTCCCCTGGGCCGGTTATTAATCCCGATCTCCCCTGGGCGGGTTATTAATCCCGATCTCCCCTGGGCGGGTTATTAATCCCGATCTCCCCTGGGCGGGTTATTAATCCCGATCTCCCCTGGGCCGGTTATTAAACCCGATCTTCCCTGGGCCGGTTATTAAACCCGATCTCCCCTGGGCCGGTTATTAATCCCGATCTCCCCTGGGCCGGTTATTAATCCCGATCTCCCCATGGCCGGTTATTAATCCCGATCTCCCCTGGGCCGGTTATTAATCCCGATCTCCCCATGGCCGGTTATTAATCCCGATCTTCCCTGGGCCGGTTATTAATCCCGATCTTCCCTGGGCCAGTTATTAATCCCGATCTTCCCTGGGCCGGTTATTAATCCCGATCTTCCCTGGGCCGGTTATTAATCCCGATCTTCCCTGGGCCGGATATTAATCCCGATCTCCCCATGGCCGGTTATTAATCCTGATCTCCCCTGGGCCGGTTATTAATCCCGAACTTCCCTGGGCCGGTTATTAATCCCGATCCTCCCTGGGCTGGTTATTAATCCTGATCTCCCCCTGAGCCGGTTATTAATCCTGATCTCCCCCTGAGCCGGTTATTAATCCTGATCTCCCCAGGGCCGGTTATTAATCCCGATCTCTCCTGGGCCGGTTATTAATCCCGATCTCCCCTGGGCCGGTTATTAATCCCGATCTTCCCTGGGCCGGTGATTAATCCCGATCTCCCCTGGGCTGGTTATTAATCCCGATCTTCCCTGGGCCGGTGATTAATCCCGATCTCCCCTGGGCTGGTTATTAATCCCGATCTTCCCTGGGCCGGTTATTAATCCCGATCTCCCCTGGGCCGGTTATTAATCCCGATCTCCCCTGGGCCGGTTATTAATCCCGATCTCCCCTGAGCCGGTTATTAATCCTGATCTTCCCTGGTTGGGTTATTAATCCCGATATCCCCTGGGCCGGTTATTAATCCCGATCTCCCCTGAGACGGTTATTAATCCCGATCTTCCCTGGTTGGGTTATTAATCCCGATCTTCCCTGGGCCGGTTATTAATCCCGATCTTCCCTGAGCCGGTTATTAATCCCGATCTCCCCCTGAGACGGTTATTAATCCCGATCTTCCCTGGTTGGGTTATTAATCCCGATCTTCCCAGGGCTGGTTATTAATCCTGATCTCCCCTGAGCCGGTTATTAAATCCGATCTTCCCTGGGCCGGTTATTAATCCCGATCTCCCCTGGTTGGGTTATTAATCCCGATCTTCCCTGGTTGGGTTATTAATCCCGATCTTCCCTGGTTGGGTTATTAATCCCGATCTTCCCTGGGTGGGTTATTAATCCCGATCTCCCCTGGGCGGGTTATTAATCCCGATCTCCCCTGGGCGGGTTATTAATCCCGATCTCTCCAGGGCGGGTTATTAATCCCGATCTTCCCTGGGTGGGTTATTAATCCCGATCTCCCCTGGGCCGGTTATTAATCCCGATCTCCCCTGGGCGGGTTATTAATCCCGATCTCCCCTGAGCCGGTTATTAATCCCGATCTCCCCTGGGTGGGTTATTAATCCCGATCTTCCCTGGTTGGGTTATTAATCCCGATCTTTCCTGGGTGGGTTATTAATCCCGATCTCTCCTGGGTGGGTTATTGATCCCGATCTCCCCTGAGCCGGTTATTAATCCCGATCTCCCCTGGGTGGGTTATTAATCCCGATCTGCCCTGGGTGGGTTATTAATCCCGATCTTCCCTGGTTGGGTTATCAATCCCGATCTTTCCTGGGTGGGTTATTAATCCCGATCTTTCCTGGGCCGGTTATTAATCCCGATCTCCCCCTGGTTGGGTTATTAATCCCGATCTCCCCTGGGCCGGTTATTAATCCTGATCTCCCCCTGAGCCGGTTATTAATCCTGATCTCCCCTGGGTGGGTTATTAATCCCGATCTCCCCTGGGCCGGTTATTAATCCCGATCTCCCCTGGGTGGGTTATTAATCCTGATCTTCCCTGGGCCGGTTATTAATCCCGATCTCCCCTGGGCCGGTTGTTAATCCTGATCTCCCCTGGGCCGGTTGTTAATCCCGATCTCCCCTGGGATGGTTGTTAATCCCGATCTCCCCTGGGCCGGTTGTTAATCCCGATCTCCCCTGGGTCGGTTGTTAATCCTGATCTCCCCTGGGCCGGTTGTTAATCCCGATCTCCCCTGGGCCGGTTATTAATCCTGATCTCCCCTGGGCCGGTTATTAATCTCGATCTCTCCTGGGCTGGTTATTAATCCTGATCTCCCCCTGAGCCGGTTATTAATCCTGATCTCCCCCTGAGCCGGTTATTAATCCCGATCTCCCCAGGGCCGGTTATTAATCCCGATCTCTCCTGGGCTGGTTATTAATCCTGATCTCCCCCTGAGCCGGTTATTAATCCTGATCTCCCCCTGAGCCGGTTATTAATCCTGATCTCCCCATGGCCGGTTATTAATCCCGAACTTCCCTGGGCCGGTGATTAATCCCGATCTCCCCTGGGCTGGTTATTAATCCCGATCTCCCCTGGGCCGGTTATTAATCCCGATCTCCCCTGGGCCGGTTATTAATCCCGATCTCCCCTGGGCCGGTTATTAATCCCGATCTCTCCTGGGCCGGTTATTAATCCCGATCTCTCCTGGGTGGGTTATTAATCCCGATCTCCCCTGGGCCGGTTATTAATCCCGATCTTCCCTGGGCCGGTTAATAATCCCGATCTCTCCTGGGTGGGTTATTAATCCCGATCTCCCCTGGGCCGGTTATTAATCCCGATCTCCCCATGGCCGGTTATTAATCCCGATCTCCCCTGAGCCGGTTATTAATCCCGATCTTCCCTGGGCCGGTTATTAATCCCGATCTCCCCCTGAGCCGGTTATTAATCCTGATCTTCCCTGGTTGGGTTATTAATCCTGATCTTCCCTGGGCCGGTTATTAATCCCGATCTCCCCTGGGCCGGTTATTAATCCCGATCTCCCGTGGGCCGGTTATTAATCCCGATCTTCCCAGGGCTGGTTATTAATCCTGATCTCCCCTGAGCCGGTTATTAAATCCGATCTTCCCTGGGCCGGTTATTAATCCTGATCTTCCCTGGGCCGGTTATTAATCCCGATCTCCCCTGAGCCGGTTATTAATCCCGATCTTCCCTGGTTGGGTTATTAATCCCGATCTTCCCTGGTTGGGTTATTAATCCCGATCTTCCCTGGGCCGGTTATTAATCCCGATCTTCCCTGAGCTGGTTATTAATCCCGATCTCCCCTGGGTGGGTTATTAATCCCGATCTTCCCTGGTTGGGTTATTAATCCCGATCTTCCCTGGTTGGGTTATTAATCCCGATCTTCCCTGGGTGGGTTATTAATCCCGATCTCCCCTGGGCGGGTTATTAATCCCGATCTCCCCTGGGCGGGTTATTAATCCCGATCTCTCCAGGGTGGGTTATTAATCCCGATCTCCCCTGGGCCGGTTATTAATCCCGATCTCCCCTGGGCGGGTTATTAATCCCGATCTCCCCTGGGCGGGTTATTAATCCCGATCTCCCCTGGGCGGGTTATTAATCCCGATCTCCCCTGGGCCGGTTATTAATCCCGATCTCCCCTGGGCCGGTTATTAATCCCGATCTCCCCTGGGCCGGTTATTAATCCAGATCTCCCCTGGGCCGGTTATTAATCCCGATCTCCCCTGGGCCGGTTATTAATCCCGATCTCCCCTGGGCCGGTTATTAATCCCGATCTCCCCTGAGCCGGTTATTAATCCCGATCTCCCCTGGGTGGGTTATTAATCCCGATCTTCCCTGGTTGGGTTATTAATCCCGATCTTTCCTGGGTGGGTTATTAATCCCGATCTCCCCCTGGTTGGGTTATTAATCCCGATCTCCCCATGGCCGGTTATTAATCCTGATCTCCCCCTGAGCCGGTTATTAATCCTGATCTCCCCTGGGTGGGTTATTAATCCCGATCTCCCCCTGAGCCGGTTATTAATCCCGATCTTCCCTGGGCCGGTTATTAATCCCGATCTCCCCTGGGTGGGTTATTAATCCCGATCTCCCCTGGGTGGGTTATTAATCCTGATCTTCCCTGGGCCGGTTATTAATCCCGATCTCCCCTGGGCCGGTTATTAATCCCGATCTTCCCTGGGTGGGTTATTAATCCTGATCTCCCCTGGGCTGGTTATTAATCCCGATCTCCCCTGGGCTGGTTGTTAATCCTGATCTCCCCTGGGCCGGTTATTAATCCCGATCTCCCCTGGGCCGGTTATTAATCCCGATCCTCCCTGGGCCGGTTATTAATCCTGATCTCTCCCTGAGCCGGTTATTAATCCCGATCTCCCCTGGGCTGGTTATTAATCCCGATCTCTCCAGGGCCGGTTATTTATCCTGATCTCCCCCTTAGCCGGTTATTAATCCTGATCTCCCCCTGAGCCGGTTATTAATCCTGATCTCCCCATGGCCGGTTATTAATCCCGATCTTCCCTGGGCCGGTGATTAATCCCGATCTCCCCTGGGCCGGTTATTAATCCCGATCTCCCCTGGGCCGGTTATTAATCCCGATCTCCCCTGGGCCGGTTATTAATCCCGATCTCTCCTGGGCCGGTTATTAATCCCGATCTCTCCTGGGTGGGTTATTAATCCCGATCTCCCCTGGGCCGGTTATTAATCCCGATCTTCCCTGGGCCGGTTATTAATCCCGATCTCTCCTGGGTGGGTTATTAATCCCGATCTCCCCTGGGCCGGTTATTAATCCCGATCTCCCCATGGCCGGTTATTAATCCCGATCTCCCATAGCCGGTTATTAATCCCGATCTTCCCTGGGCCGGTTATTAATCCCGATCTCCCCCTGAGCCGGTTATTAATCCTGATCTTCCCTGGTTGGGTTATTAATCCTGATCTTCCCTGGGCCGGTTATTAATCCCGATCTCCCCTGGGCCGGTTATTAATCCCGATCTCCCGTGGGCCGGTTATTAATCCCGATCTCCCCTGGGCCGGTTATTAATCCCGATCTTCCCAGGGCTGGTTATTAATCCTGATCTCCCCTGAGCCGGTTATTAAATCCGATCTTCCCTGGGCCGGTTATTAATCCTGATCTCCCCTGGGCCGGTTATTAATCCCGATCTCCCCTGAGCCGGTTATTAATCCCGATCTTCCCTGGTTGGGTTATTAATCCCGATCTTCCCTGGTTGGGTTATTAATCCCGATCTTCCCTGGTTGGGTTATTAATCCCGATCTTCCCTGGGCCGGTTATTAATCCCGATCTTCCCTGAGCTGGTTATTAATCCCGATCTCCCCTGGGTGGGTTATTAATCCCGATCTTCCCTGGTTGGGTTATTAATCCCGATCTTCCCTGGTTGGGTTATTAATCCCGATCTTCCCTGGGTGGGTTATTAATCCCGATCTCCCCTGGGCGGGTTATTAATCCCGATCTCCCCTGGGCGGGTTATTAATCCCGATCTCTCCAGGGTGGGTTATTAATCCCGATCTCCCCTGGGCCGGTTATTAATCCCGATCTCCCCTGGGCGGGTTATTAATCCCGATCTCCCCTGGGCGGGTTATTAATCCCGATCTCCCCTGGGCGGGTTATTAATCCCGATCTCCCCTGGGCCGGTTATTAAACCCGATCTTCCCTGGGCCGGTTATTAAACCCGATCTCCCCTGGGCCGGTTATTAATCCCGATCTCCCCTG
Organism: Squalus acanthias; assembly: GCA_030390025.1. Taxonomy (NCBI): domain Eukaryota; kingdom Metazoa; phylum Chordata; class Chondrichthyes; order Squaliformes; family Squalidae; genus Squalus; species Squalus acanthias. Next base: position 83,735 of record JASTWF010000239.1, read on the forward strand.
GGCCGGTTATTAATCCCGATCTCCCCATGGCCGGTTATTAATCCCGATCTCCCCATGGCCGGTTATTAATCCCGATCTTCCCTGGGCCGGTTATTAATCCCGATCTTCCCTGGGCCGGTTATTAATCCCGATCTTCCCTGGGCCGGTTATTAATCCCGATCTTCCCTGGGCCGGTTATTAATCCCGATCTTCCCTGGGCCGGTTATTAATCCCGATCTTCCTTGGGCCGGTTATTAATCCCGATCTTCCCTGGGCCGGATATTAATCCCGATCTCCCCATGGCCGGTTATTAATCCTGATCTCTTCTGGGCCGGTTATTAATCCCGATCTTCCCTGGGCCGGTTATTAATCCCGATCCTCCCTGGGCTGGTTATTAATCCTGATCTCCCCCTGAGCCGGTTATTAATCCTGATCTCCCCCTGAGCCGGTTATTAATCCTGATCTCCCCAGGGCCGGTTATTAATCCCGATCTCTCCTGGGCCGGTTATTAATCCCGATCTCCCCTGGGCCGGTTATTAATCCCGATCTTCCCTGGGCCGGTGATTAATCCCGATCTCCCCTGGGCCGGTTATTAATCCCGATCTTCCCTGGGCCGGTGATTAATCCCGATCTCCCCTGGGCTGGTTATTAATCCCGATCTTCCCTGGGCCGGTTATTAATCCCGATCTCCCCTGGGCCGGTTATTAATCCCGATCTCCCCTGGGCCGGTTATTAATCCCGATCTCCCCTGAGCCGGTTATTAATCCTGATCTTCCCTGGTTGGGTTATTAATCCCGATATCCCCTGGGCCGGTTATTAATCCCGATCTCCCCCTGAGACGGTTATTAATCCCGATCTTCCCTGGTTGGGTCATTAATCCCGATCTTCCCTGGGCCGGTTATTAATCCCGATCTTCCCTGAGCCGGTTATTAATCCCGATCTCCCCCTGAGACGGTTATTAATCCCGATCTTCCCTGGTTGGGTTATTAATCCCGATCTTCCCAGGGCTGGTTATTAATCCTGATCTCCCCTGAGCCGGTTATTAAATCCGATCTTCCCTGGGCCGGTTATTAATCCCGATCTCCCCTGGTTGGGTTATTAATCCCGATCTTCCCTGGTTGGGTTATTAATCCCGATCTTCCCTGGTTGGGTTATTAATCCCGATCTTCCCTGGGTGGGTTATTAATCCCGATCTCCCCTGGGCGGGTTATTAATCGCGATCTCCCCTGGGCGGGTTATTAATCCCGATCTCCCCTGGGCGGGTTATTAATCCCGATCTCTCCAGGGCGGGTTATTAATCCCGATCTTCCCTGGGTGGGTTATTAATCCCGATCTCCCCTGGGCCGGTTATTAATCCCGATCTCCCCTGGGCGGGTTATTAATCCCGATCTCCCCTGAGCCGGTTATTAATCCCGATCTCCCCTGGGTGGGTTATTAATCCCGATCTTCCCTGGTTGGGTTATTAATCCCGATCTTTCCTGGGTGGGTTATTAATCCCGATCTCTCCTGGGTGGGTTATTGATCCCGATCTCCCCTGAGCCGGTTATTAATCCCGATCTCCCCTGGGTGGGTTTTTAATCCCGATCTCCCCTGGGTGGGTTATTAATCCCGATCTTCCCTGGTTGGGTTATTAATCCCGATCTTTCCTGGGTGGGTTATTAATCCCGATCTTTCCTGGGCCGGTTATTAATCCCGATCTCCCCCTGGTTGGGTTATTAATCCCGATCTCCCCTGGGCCGGTTATTAATCCTGATCTCCCCCTGAGCCGGTTATTAATCCTGATCTCCCCTGGGTGGGTTATTAATCCCGATCTCCCCTGGGCCGGTTATTAATCCCGATCTCCCCTGGGTGGGTTATTAATCCTGATCTTCCCTGGGCCGGTTATTAATCCCGATCTCCCCAGGGCCGGTTGTTAATCCTGATCTCCCCTGGGCCGGTTGTTAATCCCGATCTCCCCTGGGCCGGTTGTTAATCCCGATCTCCCCTGGGCCGGTTGTTAATCCCGATCTCCCCTGGGTCGGTTGTTAATCCTGATCTCCCCTGGGCCGGTTGTTAATCCCGATCTCCCCTGGGCCGGTTATTAATCCTGATCTCCCCTGGGCCGGTTATTAATCCCAATCTCTCCTGGGCTGGTTATTAATCCTGATCTCCCCCTGAGCCGGTTATTAATCCTGATCTCCCCCTGAGCCGGTTATTAATCCCGATCTCCCCAGGGCCGGTTATTAATCCCGATCTCTCCTGGGCTGGTTATTAATCCTGATCTCCCCCTGAGCCAGTTATTAATCCTGATCTCCCCCTGAGCCGGTTATTAATCCTGATCTCCCCATGGCCGGTTATTAATCCCGAACTTCCCTGGGCCGGTGATTAATCCCGATCTCCCCTGGGCTGGTTATTAATCCCGATCTCCCCTGGGCCGGTTATTAATCCCGATCTCCCCTGGGCCGGTTATTAATCCCGATCTCCCCTGGGCCGGTTATTAATCCCGATCTCTCCTGGGCCGGTTATTAATCCCGATCTCTCCTGGGTGGGTTATTAATCCCGATCTCCCCTGGGCCGGTTATTAATCCCGATCTTCCCTGGGCCGGTTAATAATCCCGATCTCTCCTGGGTGGGTTATTAATCCCGATCTCCCCTGGGCCGGTTATTAATCCCGATCTCCCCATGGCCGGTTATTAATCCCGATCTCCCCTGAGCCGGTTATTAATCCCGATCTTCCCTGGGCCGGTTATTAATCCCGATCTCCCCCTGAGCCGGTTATTAATCCTGATCTTCCCTGGTTGGGTTATTAATCCTGATCTTCCCTGGGCCGGTTATTAATCCCGATCTCCCCTGGGCCGGTTATTAATCCCGATCTCCCGTGGGCCGGTTATTAATCCCGATCTCCCCATGGCCGGTTATTAATCCCGATCTTCCCAGGGCTGGTTATTAATCCTGATCTCCCCTGAGCCGGTTATTAAATCCGATCTTCCCTGGGCCGGTTATTAATCCTGATCTTCCCTGGGCCGGTTATTAATCCCGATCTCCCCTGAGCCGGTTATTAATCCCGATCTTCCCTGGTTGGGTTATTAATCCCGATCTTCCCTGGTTGGGTTATTAATCCCGATCTTCCCTGGTTGGGTTATTAATCCCGATCTTCCCTGGTTGGGTTATTAATCCCGATCTTCCCTGGGCCGGTTATTAATCCCGATCTTCCCTGAGCTGGTTATTAATCCCGATCTCCCCTGGGTGGGTTATTAATCCCGATCTTCCCTGGTTGGGTTATTAATCCCGATCTTCCCTGGTTGGGTTATTAATCCCGATCTTCCCTGGGTGGGTTATTAATCCCGATCTCCCCTGGGCGGGTTATTAATCCCGATCTCCCCTGGGCGGGTTATTAATCCCGATCTCCCCTGGGCCGGTTATTAATCCCGATCTCCCCTGGGCCGGTTATTAATCCCGATCTCCCCTGGGCCGGTTATTAATCCCGATCTTCCCTGGGCCGGTTATTAATCCAGATCTCCCCTGGGCCGGTTATTAATCCCGATCTCCCCTGGGCTGGTTATTAATCCCGATCTCCCCTGGGCTGGTTATTAATCCCGATCTCCCCTGGGCCGGTTATTAATCCAGATCTCCCCTGGGCCGGTTATTAATCCCGATCTCCCCTGGGCCGGTTATTAATCCCGATCTCCCCTGGGCCGGTTATTAATCCCGATCTCCCCTGAGCCGGTTATTAATCCCGATCTCCCCTGGGTGGGTTATTAATCCCGATCTTCCCTGGTTGGGTTATTAATCCCGATCTTTCCTGGGTGGGTTATTAATCCCGATCTCCCCCTGGTTGGGTTATTAATCCCGATCTCCCCATGGCCGGTTATTAATCCTGATCTCCCCCTGAGCCGGTTATTAATCCTGATCTCCCCTGGGTGGGTTATTAATCCCGATCTCCCCCTGAGCCGGTTATTAATCCCGATCTTCCCTGGGCCGGTTATTAATCCCGATCTCCCCTGGGTGGGTTATTAATCCCGATCTCCCCTGGGTGGGTTATTAATCCTGATCTTCCCTGGGCCGGTTATTAATCCCGATCTCCCCTGGGCCGGTTATTAATCCCGATCTTCCCTGGGTGGGTTATTAATCCTGATCTACCCTGGGCCGGTTATTAATCCCGATCTCCCCTGGGCTGGTTGTTAATCCTGATCTCCCCTGGGCCGGTTATTAATCCCGATCTCCCCTGGGCCGGTTATTAATCCCGATCCTCCCTGGGCCGGTTATTAATCCTGATCTCTCCCTGAGCCGGTTATTAATCCCGATCTCCCCTGGGCTGGTTATTAATCCCGATCTCTCCAGGGCCGGTTATTAATCCCGATCTTCCCTGGGCCGGTTATTAATCCCGATCTTCCCTGGGCCGGTTATTAATCCCGATCTTCCTTGGGCCGGTTATTAATCCCGATCTTCCCTGGGCCGGATATTAATCCCGATCTCCCCATGGCCGGTTATTAATCCTGATCTCCCCTGGGCCGGTTATTAATCCCGATCTTCCCTGGGCCGGTTATTAATCCCGATCCTCCCTGGGCTGGTTATTAATCCTGATCTCCCCCTGAGCCGGTTATTAATCCTGATCTCCCCCTGAGCCGGTTATTAATCCTGATCTCCCCAGGGCCGGTTATTAATCCCGATCTCTCCTGGGCCGGTTATTAATCCCGATCTCTCCTGGGCCGGTTATTAATCCCGATCTCCCCTGGGCCGGTTATTAATCCCGATCTTCCCTGGGCCGGTGATTAATCCCGATCTCCCCTGGGCTGGTTATTAATCCCGATCTTCCCTGGGCCGGTGATTAATCCCGATCTCCCCTGGGCTGGTTATTAATCCCGATCTCCCCTGAGCCGGTTATTAATCCTGATCTTCCCTGGTTGGGTTATTAATCCCGATATCCCCTGGGCCGGTTATTAATCCCGATCTCCCCCTGAGACGGTTATTAATCCCGATCTTCCCTGGTTGGGTCATTAATCCCGATCTTCCCTGGTTGGGTCATTAATCCCGATCTTCCCTGGGCCGGTTATTAATCCCGATCTTCCCTGAGCCGGTTATTAATCCCGATCTCCCCCTGAGACGGTTATTAATCCCGATCTTCCCTGGTTGGGTTATTAATCCCGATCTTCCCAGGGCTGGTTATTAATCCTGATCTCCCCTGAGCCGGTTATTAAATCCGATCTTCCCTGGGCCGGTTATTAATCCCGATCTCCCCTGGTTGGGTTATTAATCCCGATCTTCCCTGGTTGGGTTATTAATCCCGATCTTCCCTGGTTGGGTTATTAATCCCGATCTTCCCTGGGTGGGTTATTAATCCTGATCTTCCCTGGGTGGGTTATTAATCCCGATCTCCCCTGGGACGGTTATTAATCCCGCTCTCCCCTGGGCCGGTTATTAATCCCGATCTTCCCTGGGCCGGTTATTAATCCCGATCTTCCCTGGGTGGTGTTATTAATCCCGATCTCCCCAGGGCCGGTTATTAATCCCAATCTCCCCTGGGCCGGTTATTAATCCCGATCTCCCCTGGGTGGTTTATTAATCCCGATCTCCCCTGGGCCGGTTATTAATCCCGATCTCCCCTGGGCCGGTTATTAATCCCGATCTCCCCTGGGCCGGTTATTAATCCCGATCTCCCCTGGGCCGGTTATTAATCCCGATCTCTCCTGGGTGGGTTATTAATCCTGATCTTCCCTGGGCCGGTTATTAATCCCGATCTTCCCTGGGTGGGTTATTAATCCTGATCTTCCCTGGGCCGGTTATTAATCCCGATCTCTCCTGGGCCGGTTATTCATCCCGATCTCCCCTGGGTGGGTTATTAATCCCGATCTCTCCTGGGCCGGTTATTAATCCCGATCTCCCCCAGGGTGGGTTATTAATCCCGATCTTCCCTGGGTGGGTTATTAATCCCGATCTCTCCTGGAACGGTTATTAATCCCGATCTCTCCTGGGTGGGTTATTAATCCCGATCTCTCCTGGGTGGGTTATTAATCCCGATCTTCCCTGGGCCGGTTATTGATCCCGATCTCTCCTGGGTGGGTTATTAATCCCGATCTCTCCTGGGTGGGTTATTAATCCCGATCTCTCCTGGGTGGGTTATTAATCCCGATCTCTCCAGGGCCGGTTATTAATCCCGATCTTCCCTGGGCCGGTTATTAATCCCGATCTCCCCCTGGGCCGGTTATTAATCCCAATCTCCCCTGGGTGGGTTATTAATCCCGATCTCCCCATGGCCGGTTATTAATCCTGATCTCTTCTGGGCCGGTTATTAATCCCGATCTTCCCTGGGCCGGTTATTAATCCCGATCCTCCCTGGGCTGGTTATTAATCCTGATCTCCCCCTGAGCCGGTTATTAATCCTGATCTCCCCCTGAGCCGGTTATTAATCCTGATCTCCCCAGGGCCGGTTATTAATCCCGATCTCTCCTGGGCCGGTTATTAATCCCGATCTCCCCTGGGCCGGTTATTAATCCCGATCTTCCCTGGGCCGGTGATTAATCCCGATCTCCCCTGGGCTGGTTATTAATCCCGATCTTCCCTGGGCCGGTGATTAATCCCGATCTCCCCTGGGCTGGTTATTAATCCCGATCTTCCCTGGGCCGGTTATTAATCCCGATCTCCCCTGGGCCGGTTATTAATCCCGATCTCCCCTGGGCCGGTTATTAATCCCGATCTCCCCTGAGCCGGTTATTAATCCTGATCTTCCCTGGTTGGGTTATTAATCCCGATATCCCCTGGGCCGGTTATTAATCCCGATCTCCCCCTGAGACGGTTATTAATCCCGATCTTCCCTGGTTGGGTCATTAATCCCGATCTTACCTGGGCCGGTTATTAATCCCGATCTTCCCTGAGCCGGTTATTAATCCCGATCTCCCCCTGAGACGGTTATTAATCCCGATCTTCCCTGGTTGGGTTATTAATCCCGATCTTCCCAGGGCTGGTTATTAATCCTGATCTCCCCTGAGCCGGTTATTAAATCCGATCTTCCCTGGGCCGGTTATTAATCCCGATCTCCCCTGGTTGGGTTATTAATCCCGATCTTCCCTGGTTGGGTTATTAATCCCGATCTTCCCTGGTTGGGTTATTAATCCCGATCTTCCCTGGGTGGGTTATTAATCCCGATCTCCCCTGGGCGGGTTATTAATCCCGATCTCCCCTGGGCGGGTTATTAATCCCGATCTCTCCAGGGCGGGTTATTAATCCCGATCTTCCCTGGGTGGGTTATTAATCCCGATCTCCCCTGGGTGGGTTATTAATCCCGATCTCCCCTGGGCCGGTTATTAATCCCGATCTCCCCTGGGCGGGTTATTAATCCCGATCTCCCCTGAGCCGGTTATTAATCCCGATCTCCCCTGGGTGGGTTATTAATCCCGATCTTCCCTGGTTGGGTTATTAATCCCGATCTTTCCTGGGTGGGTTATTAATCCCGATCTCTCCTGGGTGGGTTATTGATCCCGATCTCCCCTGAGCCGGTTATTAATCCCGATCTTCCCTGGGTGGGTTTTTAATCCCGATCTCCCCTGGGTGGGTTATTAATCCCGATCTTCCCTGGTTGGGTTATTAATCCCGATCTTTCCTGGGTGGGTTATTAATCCCGATCTTTCCTGGGCCGGTTATTAATCCCGATCTCCCCCTGGTTGGGTTATTAATCCCGATCTCCCCTGGGCCGGTTATTAATCCTGATCTCCCCCTGAGCCGGTTATTAATCCTGATCTCCCCTGGGTGGGTTATTAATCCCGATCTCCCCTGGGCCGGTTATTAATCCCGATCTCCCCTGGGTGGGTTATTAATCCTGATCTTCCCTGGGCCGGTTATTAATCCCGATCTCCCCTGGGCCGGTTGTTAATCCTGATCTCCCCTGGGCCGGTTGTTAATCCCGATCTCCCCTGGGCCGGTTGTTAATCCCGATCTCCCCTGGGCCGGTTGTTAATCCCGATCTCCCCTGGGTCGGTTGTTAATCCTGATCTCCCCTGGGCCGGTTGTTAATCCCGATCTCCCCTGGGCCGGTTATTAATCCTGATCTCCCCTGGGCCGGTTATTAATCCCAATCTCTCCTGGGCTGGTTATTAATCCTGATCTCCCCCTGAGCCGGTTATTAATCCTGATCTCCCCCTGAGCCGGTTATTAATCCCGATCTCCCCTGGGCCGGTTATTAATCCCGATCTCTCCTGGGCTGGTTATTAATCCTGATCTCCCCCTGAGCCAGTTATTAATCCTGATCTCCCCCTGAGCCGGTTATTAATCCTGATCTCCCCATGGCCGGTTATTAATCCCGAACTTCCCTGGGCCGGTGATTAATCCCGATCTCCCCTGGGCTGGTTATTAATCCCGATCTCCCCTGGGCCGGTTATTAATCCCGATCTCCCCTGGGCCGGTTATTAATCCCGATCTCCCCTGGGCCGGTTATTAATCCCGATCTCCCCATGGCCGGTTATTAATCCCGATCTCCCCTGAGCCGGTTATTAATCCCGATCTTCCCTGGGCCGGTTATTAATCCCGATCTCCCCCTGAGCCGGTTATTAATCCTGATCTTCCCTGGTTGGGTTATTAATCCTGATCTTCCCTGGGCCGGTTATTAATCCCGATCTCCCCTGGGCCGGTTATTAATCCCGATCTCCCGTGGGCCGGTTATTAATCCCGATCTCCCCATGGCCGGTTATTAATCCCGATCTTCCCAGGGCTGGTTATTAATCCTGATCTCCCCTGAGCCGGTTATTAAATCCGATCTTCCCTGGGCCGGTTATTAATCCTGATCTTCCCTGGGCCGGTTATTAATCCCGATCTCCCCTGAGCCGGTTATTAATCCCGATCTTCCCTGGTTGGGTTATTAATCCCGATCTTCCCTGGTTGGGTTATTAATCCCGATCTTCCCTGGGCCGGTTATTAATCCCGATCTTCCCTGAGCTGGTTATTAATCCCGATCTCCCCTGGGTGGGTTATTAATCCCGATCTTCCCTGGTTGGGTTATTAATCCCGATCTTCCCTGGTTGGGTTATTAATCCCGATCTTCCCTGGGTGGGTTATTAATCCCGATCTCCCCTGGGCGGGTTATTAATCCCGATCTCCCCTGGGCGGGTTATTAATCCCGATCTCTCCAGGGTGGGTTATTAATCCCGATCTCCCCTGGGCCGGTTATTAATCCCGATCTCCCCTGGGCGGGTTATTAATCCCGATCTCCCCTGGGCGGGTTATTAATCCCGATCTCCCCTGGGCCGGTTATTAATCCCGATCTCCCCTGGGCCGGTTATTAATCCCGATCTCCCCTGGGCCGGTTATTAATCCCGATCTTCCCTGGGCCGGTTATTAATCCAGATCTCCCCTGGGCCGGTTATTAATCCCGATCTCCCCTGGGCCGGTTATTAATCCCGATCTCCCCTGGGCTGGTTATTAATCCCGATCTCCCCTGGGCCGGTTATTAATCCAGATCTCCCCTGGGCCGGTTATTAATCCCGATCTCCCCTGGGCCGGTTATTAATCCCGATCTCCCCTGGGCCGGTTATTAATCCCGATCTCCCCTGAGCCGGTTATTAATCCCGATCTCCCCTGGGTGGGTTATTAATCCCGATCTTCCCTGGTTGGGTTATTAATCCCGATCTTTCCTGGGTGGGTTATTAATCCCGATCTCCCCCTGGTTGGGTTATTAATCCCGATCTCCCCATGGCCGGTTATTAATCCTGATCTCCCCCTGAGCCGGTTATTAATCCTGATCTCCCCTGGGTGGGTTATTAATCCCGATCTCCCCCTGAGCCGGTTATTAATCCCGATCTTCCCTGGGCCGGTTATTAATCCCGATCTCCCCTGGGTGGGTTATTAATCCCGATCTCCCCTGGGTGGGTTATTAATCCTGATCTTCCCTGGGCCGGTTATTAATCCCGATCTCCCCTGGGCCGGTTATTAATCCCGATCTTCCCTGGGTGGGTTATTAATCCTGATCTACCCTGGGCCGGTTATTAATCCCGATCTCCCCTGGGCTGGTTGTTAATCCTGATCTCCCCTGGGCCGGTTATTAATCCCGATCTCCCCTGGGCCGGTTATTAATCCCGATCCTCCCTGGGCCGGTTATTAATCCTGATCTCTCCCTGAGCCGGTTATTAATCCCGATCTCCCCTGGGCCGGTTATTAATCCCGATCTCTCCAGGGCCGGTTATTAATCCCGATCTTCCCTGGGCCGGTTATTAATCCCGATCTTCCCTGGGCCGGTTATTAATCCCGATCTTCCTTGGGCCGGTTATTAATCCCGATCTTCCCTGGGCCGGATATTAATCCCGATCTCCCCATGGCCGGTTATTAATCCTGATCTCCCCTGGGCCGGTTATTAATCCCGATCTTCCCGGGCCGGTTATTAATCCCGATCCTCCCTGGGCTGGTTATTAATCCTGATCTACCCCTGAGCCGGTTATTAATCCTGATCTCCCCCTGAGCCGGTTATTAATCCTGATCTCCCCAGGGCCGGTTATTAATCCCGATCTCTCCTGGGCCGGTTATTAATCCCGATCTTCCCTGGGCCGGTTATTAATCCCGATCTCCCCTGGGCCGGTTATTAATCCCGATCTCCCCTGGGCCGGTTATTAATCCCGATCTCCCCTGAGCCGGTTATTAATCCTGATCTTCCCTGGTTGGGTTATTAATCCCGATATCCCCTGGGCCGGTTATTAATCCCGATCTCCCCCTGAGACGGTTATTAATCCCGATCTTCCCTGGTTGGGTCATTAATCCCGATCTTCCCTGGGCCGGTTATTAATCCCGATCTTCCCTGAGCCGGTTATTAATCCCGATCTCCCCCTGAGACGGTTATTAATCCCGATCTTCCCTGGTTGGGTTATTAATCCCGATCTTCCCAGGGCTGGTTATTAATCCTGATCTCCCCTGAGCCGGTTATTAAATCCGATCTTCCCTGGGCCGGTTATTAATCCCGATCTCCCCTGGTTGGGTTATTAATCCCGATCTTCCCTGGTTGGGTTATTAATCCCGATCTTCCCTGGTTGGGTTATTAATCCCGATCTTCCCTGGGTGGGTTATTAATCCTGATCTTCCCTGGGTGGGTTATTAATCCCGATCTCCCCTGGGACGGTTATTAATCCCGCTCTCCCCTGGGCCGGTTATTAATCCCGATCTTCCCTGGGCCGGTTATTAATCCCGATCTTCCCTGGGTGGTGTTATTAATCCCGATCTCCCCAGGGCCGGTTATTAATCCCAATCTCCCCTGGGCCGGTTATTAATCCCGATCTCCCCTGGGTGGTTTATTAATCCCGATCTCCCCTGGGCCGGTTATTAATCCCGATCTCTCCTGGGTGGGTTATTAATCCTGATCTTCCCTGGGCCGGTTATTAATCCCGATCTTCCCTGGGTGGGTTATTAATCCTGATCTTCCCTGGGCCGGTTATTAATCCCGATCTCTCCTGGGCCGGTTATTCATCCCGATCTCCCCTGGGTGGGTTATTAATCCCGATCTCTCCTGGGCCGGTTATTAATCCCGATCTCCCCCAGGGTGGGTTATTAATCCCGATCTTCCCTGGGTGGGTTATTAATCCCGATCTCTCCTGGAACGGTTATTAATCCCGATCTCTCCTGGGTGGGTTATTAATCCCGATCTCTCCTGGGTGGGTTATTAATCCCGATCTTCCCTGGGCCGGTTATTGATCCCGATCTCTCCTGGGTGGGTTATTAATCCCGATCTCTCCTGGGTGGGTTATTAATCCCGATCTCTCCTGGGTGGGTTATTAATCCCGATCTCTCCAGGGCCGGTTATTAATCCCGATCTTCCCTGGGCCGGTTATTAATCCCGATCTCCCCCTGGGCCGGTTATTAATCCCAATCTCCCCTGGGTGGGTTATTAATCCCGATCTCCCCATGGCCGGTTATTAATCCCGATCTCTCCAGGGTGGGTTATTATGCCTGATCTCCCCTGGGTGGGTTATTATGCCTGGGCTGTTCGGCCCTGATTCAGATGAATTCTGGTTGCAGAGAATCTCTTGAATGACAGTCTGGATGAGACGTGGCCGGAGCCCAGTCTGAACCGGGTCAGTGTGATCCACTTCCAGGAGGAACTGAAGGATGACGAGGAGAACGAGGAGGAAGCAGAGAGGCGGGTGAGTTTCTCGGGACTGCAATGGTCCCCGGGGGGTGGTGGTGAGGGGATATCTGGTCCAGGGGGTACGGGGACCCCAGGTGGAGGGAGGAGGTACGGGGAACCCCTGTCTGGGGGGAGGAGGTACGGGAACCCCCGGTCTGGGGGGAGGAGGTACGGGAACCCCCGGTCTGGGGGGAGGGGGTACGGGGACCCCAGGTGGAAAGAGGAGGTGCGGGAACCCCCGGTCTGGGGGGAGGGGGTACGGGGACCCCCGGTCCGGGGGGAGGGGGGTACGGGGACCCCCTGTCTGGGGGGAGGGGGTATGGGTTTGTGGATCCCTGGGCATCGAAGGATTTGTTGAAATGCAAGTTCTCTCAGCTGGTTGGAGGTGTTTGGCTGCCTCACTCTCCTTGGCCTCGGAAGGGGTGGGTCATGTGTCGACCCCTCAATCCAGAGAGGCTGGCAGCAGGATCCGGGTTCTTAGACCGATCTCCCCGGTCCAGATGTGTGTGTTGATCCTGCTCCGTGTGGTGTCTGTGTCAGTAACGAAGCCCTGGTGCTTTGTTAATTGTAAAGGGGAGCGTGTGAATGTTAGACGAGGGTGTTAACCTGCGGGATCTTTCTGTCCCTGGTCTGTAGGGTCGGTTACAGCGCAGGGCGACCCCACACCCCAGCGAGCTGAAGGTGATGAAACAGGCGATTGAAGAACGCAGGGGAGAGGCACTCATCATGAAAGTCCAGGATCAGCCTTCCTCGCCTGACTCACCAGAGCCACAGGGACAGGTCAGTGCATTCACCACTAACACACTCATGCTGTGTTGGTGAGGGTGATGGGTGTGTGGGGGCGGCGGTGGATGGTGTGTGTGTGGGGACCGGTGGATGGTGTGTGTGTGGAGGGGCCAGTGGATGGTGTGTGGGGGGGCCGGTGGATGGTGTGTGGGGGGGCCGGTGGATGGTGTGTGTGTGGGCACCGGTGGATGGTGTGTGTGTGGGGGTGCCGGTGGATGGTGTGTGTGGGGGGGCCGGTGGATGGTGTGTGTGTGGGGGGGCCGGTGGATGGTGTGTGTGTGGGGGGGCCGGTGGATGGTGTGTGTGTGGGGGGGCCGGTGGATGGTGTGTGTGGGGGGGCCGGTGGATGGTGTGTGTGGGGGGGGTGCCGGTGGATGGTGTGTGTGGGGGGGGCCGGTGGATGGTGTGTGGGGGGGGGGCCGGTGGATGGTGTGTGTGGGGGGGCCGGTGGATGGTGTGTGTGGGGGGGCCGGTGGATGGTGTGTGTGGGGGGGCCGGTGGATGGTGTGTGTGGGGGGGCCGGTGGATGGTGTGTGTGGGGGGGCCGGTGGATGGTGTGTGTGGGGGGGCCGGTGGATGGTGTGTGTGGGGGGGCCGGTGGATGGTGTGTGTGGGGGGGGCCGGTGGATGGTGTGTGTGGGGGGGCCGGTGGATGGTGTGTGTGGGGGGCCGGTGGATGGAGTGTGTGTGGCGGGGGGGCCGGTGGATGGTGTGTGTGGGGGGGCCGGTGGATGGTGTGTGTGGGGGAGCCGGTGGATGGTGTGTGGGGGGGGGCCGGTGGATGGTGTGTGTGGGGGGGGCCGGTGGATGGTGTGTGTGTGGGGGGGGGGCCGGTGGATGGTGTGTGTGTGGGGGGGGGGGCCGGTGGATGGTGTGTGTGGGGGGGCCGGTGGATGGGGTGTGTGTGGGGGGGGCCGGTGGATGGTGTGTGTGGGGGGGGCCGGTAAATGGTGTGTGTGTGGGGGGGGGGGGGGCCGGTGGATGGTGTGTGTGGGGGGGCCGGTGGATGGTGTGTGTGGGGGGGCCGGTGGATGGTGTGTGGGGGGGGGCCGGTGGATGGTGTGTGTGGGGGGGGCCGGTGGATGGTGTGTGTGGGGGGGGCCGGTGGATGGTGTGTGGGGGGGGGCCGGTGGATGGTGTGTGTGGGGGGGGCCGGTGGATGGTGTGTGTGGGGGGCCGGTGGATGGTGTGTGTGGGGGGGCCGGTGGATGGTGTGTGTGGGGGGGGCCGGTGGATGGTGTGTGTGGGGGGGGCCGGTGGATGGTGTGTGTGGGGGGGCCGGTGGATGGTGTGTGTGGGGGGGCCGGTGGATGGTGTGTGTGGGGGGGGCCGGTGGATGGTGTGTGTGGGGGGGGCCGGTGGATGGTGTGTGTGTGGGGGGGGGGCCGGTGGATGGTGTGTGTGGGGGGGCCGGTGGATGGGGTGTGTGTGGGGGGGGCCGGTGGATGGTGTGTGTGGGGGGGGCCGGTGGATGGTGTGTGTGTGGGGGGGGGGGGGCCGGTGGATGGTGTGTGTGGGGGGGCCGGTAAATGGTGTGTGGGGGGGGGGCCGGTGGATGGAGTGTGTGTGGGTGCCGGGTGCGTGGTGTGTGTGTGGGTGCCGGGCGCGTGGTGTGTGTGTGGGGGGGTGCCGGTGGATGGTGTGTGTGTGGGGGTGCCGGTGAATGGTGTGTGTGTGGGGGTGCCGGTGGATGGGGTGTGTGTGGGGGGGCCGGTGGATGGTGTGTGTGTGGGGGGGCCGGTGGATGGAGTGTGTGTGTGGGGGGGCCGGTGGATGGTGTGTGTGTGGGGGTGCCGGTGGATGGTGTGTGTGTGGGGGTGCCGGTGGATGGTGTGTGTGTGGGGGGGCCGGTGGATGGTGTGTGTGTGGGGGGGCCGGTGGATGGGGTGTGTGTGGGGGGGCCGGTGGATGGTGTGTGTGTGGGGGTGCCGGTGGATGGTGTGTGTGGGTGCGGGGTGCCGGTGGATGGTGTGTGTGTGGGGGGGCCGGTGGATGGAGTGTGTGTGTGGGGGGGCCGGTGGATGGGGTGTGTGTGGGGGGGGGGCCGGTGGATGGTGTGTGTGTGTGTGTGGGTGCCGGGCGCGTGGTGTGTGTGTGTGGGGGTGCCGGTGGATGGTGTGTGTGGGGGGGTGCCGGTGATGGTGTGTGTGTGTGGGGGTGCCGGTGGATGGTGTGTGTGTGGGGGTGCCGGTGAATGGTGTGTGTGTGGGGGTGCCGGTGGATGGTGTGTGTGTGGGGGTGCCGGTGGATGGTGTGTGTGTGGGGGGTGCCGGTGAATGGTGTGTGTGTGGGGGTGCCGGTGGATGGGGTGTGTGTGGGGGGCCGGTGGATGGGGTGTGTGTGGGGGGGCCGGTGGATGGTGTGTGTGTGGGGGGGCCGGTGGATGGTGTGTGTGTGGGGGGGCCGGTGGATGGTGTGTGTGTGTGGGGGGGCCGGTGGATGGGGTGTGTGTGGGGGGGCCGGTGGATGGAGTGTGTGTGTGGGGGGGCCGGTGGATGGGGTGTGTGTGGGGGGGGGGGGGCCGGTGGATGGTGTGTGTGTGGGTGCCGGGCGCGTGGTGTGTGTGTGTGGGGGGGGGGGCCGGTGGATGGTGTGTGTGTGGGTGCCGGGCGCGTGGTGTGTGTGTGTGGGGGGGGGGCCGGTGGATGGTGTGTGTGTGGGTGCCGGGCGCGTGGTGTGTGAGTGGGGGGCGCCGGGGGCGTGGGAGAGTGGTGACTGTGAGGTTTGAGTGTATTTGTGCACCCAGTGTTTGTCAGATTTGCTGTAAAGGGATTGTGTGGTTGATTTCCATTCTCTGCAGGAGAAGAGGCTGAGTGCGCTGTCGAACCAGAGCCAGGAGTCCCACGTGTCCAATGGTGGGATCTCTCTGGGGCCAGAAGAGCCTGAACTGGTAATGAACACACTGGCAGAGAAAGAGATCCTGGTGGAGCAGAGCAGGGACCTGGTGGAAAGGAATGAGGAGCAAGAGGAGGAGGAGGATGAAGACGGATACCTTGAGGTGAACCTCTCAGAACAGAGTCCAATCATTATCTGTTCTCCCATAGACATGTACACACTGACTGTGATTCTACTCCCATAATACTGCATGGCACTACTGAGGGAGCGCTGCACTGTGAGAGGGTCAGTGCTGAGGGAGCGCTGCACTGTTGGAGGGTCAGTACTGAGGGAGCGCTACACTGTGGGAGGGTCAGTGCTGAGGGAGCGCTGCACTGTGGGAGGGTCAGTGCTGAGGGAGCGCTGCACTGTCGGAGGGTCAGTACTGAGGGAGCGCTACACTGTCGGAGGGTCAGTACTGAGGGAGCGCTACACTGTGGGAGGGTCAGTACTGAGGGAGTGCTGCACTGTCGGAGGGGCAGTACTGAGGGAGAGCTGCACTGTCGGAGGGGCAGTACTGAGGGAGCGCTGCACTGTGGGAGGGGCAGTACTGAGGGAGTGCTGCACTGTCGGAGGGTCAGTGCTGAGGGAGCGCTGCACTGTGGGAGGGGCAGTACTGAGGGAGTGCTGCACTGTCGGAGGGGCAGTACGGAGGGAGTGCTGCACTATCGGAGGGCAGTACTGAGGGAGCGCTGCACTGTCGGAGGGGGCAGTACTGAGGGAGTGCTGGATTGCTGGAGGGGATGGTCTGAGGGAGCGCTGCAGTGTCGGAGGGGCAGTACTGAGGGAGCGCTGCACTGTCGAAGGGACAGTACTGAGGGAGAGCTGCACTGTTGGAGGGTCAGTACTGAGGGAGTGCTGCACTGTCGGAGGGGCAGTACTGAGGGAGAGCTGCACTGTCGGAGGGTCAGTACTGAGGGAGCGCTGCACTGTTGGAGGGGCAGTACTGAGGGAGCGCCGCACTGTCGGAGGGGCAGTACTGAGGGAGCGCTGCACTGTCGGAGGGGCAGTACTGAGGGAGCGCCGCACTGTCGGAGGGGCAGTACTGAGGGAGTGCCGCACTGTCAGAGGGGCAGTACTGAGGGAGCGCTGCACTGTCGGAGGGTCAGTACTGAGGGAGTGCCGCACTGTCATTTTTTGACTGAAATGTTAAACCAAGGCCCCGTCTACCCTCTTGGGTGGCTGTAAACGATCCCATGGCACTATTTTGAAGAAGAGCAGGGGAGTCCTGGCCAACATTTATCCATCAACCAATGTCACTGAAACAGATTATCTGGTTATTATCACATCCTTGTGTTTGGGAGCTTGCTGTGCGCAATTGGCTGCCGCGTTTCTACATTACAACAGTGACTACACTTCAGAAGTGCATCATTGGCTGTAAAATGCTTTGGGGTTTGTGAAATGCGCTGTATAATTGGAAGTCTTTCTGCCTTTTGACACCTTCTGCCCATCAGACTGGGCTGTAACAGGTATGTTATCATTCACAGCCCACAGTGCGGTTCACAGAAGACACTGTGATCCGGGGTGAGGAGGAAGGAGCCGGTGAGGGTGATTTCCTCATCCCCGAGAAGCAGCGACTGATCCGGAAGGACACTCCTCACTACAAGAAGCAGTTTAAGATCAGCAAGCTGCCCAAGCCCGAGGCGGTGCTGGCTATGCTGCAGGGGCTGCCCAGCAATGAGGTGCAGGAGGAAGTTGACCAAGGGTCCGAGTCCAGCCACTGCCAGGAAGGAGACACGGGCCAGCTGGAGGACGATCAGGAGGTTAGAGAGGAAAGACTGTCCCAGCCCCCAGTGAAGGTAGGATGCAAGCACTGGCCTGGAGCCCTGACCCTGGGTGGGAGTGCAGGGGAGGGAGGGCTGGTACTGCATTATCCAGGCCTTTCTGTGTACTGGGAGTATCAGAATGGCAGTGACTTGCATTAACCAGTGGCCGGTGAAAGGGCTGATGGCTACGGTTCAGTCCTGGGTCATACTTGTCCTCCTTTAGCATGGCTGTCGTGAGTCGGTTGGTGTTTCGATGTCCCGGGAGGTATGGGAGATTTAGACTGTCTGCCCGTCTGGCTCATTGTATCCGGGGCTGCCCATAGGAGACCAATAGTGAGAATATTCCTGTTCAGTGCTGCCGCCTAACTGGTAACGACTGTCACCGAATCATGTCACTCAGCACTGCACCTGACTGTGGGTCAGCCCGACACTGAGAAAAGGGTGGAGCTGTGATCAAACCATGCAACCGGTCACTCAAAACAGGCCAGAGCGCTGAGGTCAGTGCTGCACCATGCTGAGTGCCCGCGGAGAGTCCGGTGCCCCCCCGTGCCTGCGGAGAGTCCGGTGCCCCCCCGTGCCTGCGGAGAGTCCGGTGCCCCCCCGTGCCTGCGGAGAGTCCGGTGCCCCCCCGTGCCTGCGGAGAGTCCGGTGCCCCCCCGTGCCTGCGGAGAGTCCGGTGCCCCCCCGTGCCTGCGGAGAGTCCGGTGCCCCCCCGTGCCTGCGGAGAGTCCGGTGCCCCCCCGTGCCTGCGGAGAGTCCGGTGCCCCCCCGTGCCTGCGGAGAGTCCGGTGCCCCCCCGTGCCTGCGGAGAGTCCGGTGCCCCCCCGTGCCTGCGGAGAGTCCGGTGCCCCCCCCGTGCCTGCGGAGAGTCCGGTGCCCCCCCGTGCCTGCGGAGAGTCCGGTGCCCCCCCGTGCCTGCGGAGAGTCCGGTGCCCCCCCGTGCCTGCGGAGAGTCCGGTGCCCCCCCGTGCCTGCGGAGAGTCCGGTGCCCCCCCGTGCCTGCGGAGAGTCCGGTGCCCCCCCGTGCCTGCGGAGAGTCCGGTGCCCCCCCGTGCCTGCGGAGAGTCCGGTGCCCCCCCGTGCCTGCGGAGAGTCCGGTGCCCCCCCGTGCCTGCGGAGAGTCCGGTGCCCCCCCGTGCCTGCGGAGAGTCCGGTGCCCCCCCGTGCCTGCGGAGAGTCCGGTGCCCCCCCGTGCCTGCGGAGAGTCCGGTGCCCCCCCGTGCCTGCGGAGAGTCCGGTGCCCCCCCGTGCCTGCGGAGAGTCCGGTGCCCCCCCGTGCCTGCGGAGA
>JASTWF010000239.1:105000-137503 GCA_030390025.1 Squalus acanthias
CTCTCTCTCTGCCGCTCTCTCTCTCTGCCGCTCTCTCTCTCTCTGCCGCTCTCTCTCTCTCTCTCTGCCGCTCTCTCTCTCTCTCTCTCTCTCTGCCGCTCTCTCTCTCTCTCTCTCTCTCTGCCGCTCTCTCTCTCTCTGCCGCTCTCTCTCTCTCTCTGCCGCTCTCTCTCTCTCTGCCGCTCTCTCTCTCTCTCTCTCTCTCTCTGCCGCTCTCTCTCTCTCTCTCTCTCTCTCTCTCTCTCTCTCTCTCTCTCTGCCGCTCTCTCTCTCTCTCTCTCTCTCTCTCTCTCTCTCTCTGCCTCTCTCTCTCTCTGCCGCTCTCTCTCTCTCTCTCTCTCTCTCTCTCTCTCTCTCTGCCTCTCTCTCTCTCTCTCTCTCTCTCTCTGCCTCTCTCTCTCTCTCTCTCTCTGCCGCTCTCTCTCTCTCTGCCGCTCTCTCTCTCTCTCTGCCGCTCTCTCTCTCTCTCTGCCGCTCTCTCTCTCTCTCTGCCGCTCTCTCTCTCTCTCTCTGCCGCTCTCTCTGCCTCTGTCTCTCGCTCGCTAGCTCGCTCCATCTCTGTGTCTCACTGTCTCTGTGTTTGTGTGTCTCTCTTTCATTCTATGTCTGTCTCGCACTTTGTCTGTGTCTCTCTGTATCACTCACTCTCTTGCTCTCTGTCTATCTCTCTTTGTGTCTCTGATGCTATCTCACTCTGTCGTACTTTCTCTCTATAATCCCTCTTTCTTGCACTGTCTTTCACTCTCGCTTTCTCTGTCTGTGTGTCTCTGTATCTGTGTCTCTCTGCCTGGCTCTCTCATTCCCCCCACACTCTGGATCTTTCTCTCTCTCTCTCTTTGGATCTTTCTCTCTTTCTCTCTCTCTCTCTTTCTCTGGATCTTTCTCTCGCTCTCTCTCTCTTTCTCTGGATCTTTCTCTCGCTCTCTCTTTCTCTCGCTCTCTCTTTCTCTCTATCTGGATCAATCTCAAGCTCTCTCCCTCTCTGTCTCTCGCACTTACTCCTCTGACCTTCAGTTAATACTACAGCATAGATCACCTGTCCGTAGCACTGGCTGTCATAAACTAACTGACTAACCTCCCATTCCTAACCTGGCGAATGATTTCTCCCAGTGAAATTGATGGAGGCTTCCTCAGTGTGTTACATAACCGTGTGTGAATAACAACAGACTGGCATGTCACATCCACTCACACACTCCAAGCTTGTAGGCCTGGATCCGTGGCAAGCATGCACCGGAAAGACCCAGGACTCCTGTCCGTACGCAGACTGTTGGTACACAGACAGGTGCTCCATACACTCTGTACCTGTCCACACAGCCTTTACCTCTCCAGGGCTGATGGAGTAAGTTCAACCTTTACCAGTGTCTCCTGGCAGACTGCCCATGGCTTTTACAGTCAGACTTGACTGGGATTTTTGCGATGCACAAAATAAGGGGACCCGACTAAGTGCTGTGGGTGTGCAAGGAGTGTCGGTCATTCTATTGGGATGGGGCATAAAAGGCCGCAAATAGGGTCAAACGCAAGCCCTGTACACATCTGGAACGCACTGTCTGAAAGAGTGGTGGAAGCAGATTCAATAGTAAATTTCTAAAGGGAATTGGATAAATACTTGGAGGAAAAATTTGCAGAGCTATGGGGAAAGAGGAGGGGAGTAGGATTAATTGGAGAGATCTTTCAAAGAGCCGGCACAGGCACGATGGGCCGAATGACCTCCTGTGCTGTATCATTCTATGATTGTGAGTACGGGACTTAGCTTGACATGTGAATTGTGCACTTATCCACATGTGTGCGCTGGTCTGGACTCCTTTGCACACTCCTGCACTCAGTCGTGAACCTGTCCTTGTGAATATGTACGCATGCTGTCTCACGGATTCACACGCGCTTCGACTTGTAAACAGCCTGTGCACGCGGTGGTAGATGGCTCATTTCCGGCATTGGTGTTCGCACGCGACAAAGGTGATTGGGCTCCCGGAGAACGTCTTCATGTTTAACCAGAAGAAATTCAAAGTTTCCTTTTATTCTAATTTCATCTGCTGCACATGGAGGGAGATTCCCCCAGTTATTACTTATAGTGACCCGCAGACAGTAAGAAGAGGGTCACCTCTCCCGTGTGCAGCTCTCTCCACACACTGACCTGTTCTTTCACTGTTTCTGCATCTCCTTCAAATCCTATCAAAATGTTTGAACTGAAGGACTGGGGTTTGCTGTTTGATTGACCAGTTCTCTGGGCTCTCAAATTCTTAGTGTAGCACAGTTATTAGACCGCTGAGGTCTCTGTTTCCCTCCGCATTGGGGGAGTTATTCCCCTCTCCTCCTTTAGTCCCACGTTACCCTCACCCCTTCTCGCTCTTCCCCTGCACCTGCTGCTGGGCTGTCTGTTTATGCCATGCTGGCAGCTTCTGGGGTGTATGTGTCCACAAGCGCGTGTGCGGAGTGTGTGTGCAGAGTGTGTGTGCACGCGCGGAGGGCTATGTGGGGTGTAGGTGATAAAGAGGGATAAAATAGAATATGAGAGTAAACTAGCAGGAAATATAAAAACAGATTGTAAGAGCTTCTACAAGTATGTAAAAAGGAAGAGAGTAGTGATAGATCCCTTAGAGGCTGAGACAGGTGAATTTATAAAGGGGAATAAGTAAATGGCAGAGACTTTAAACAAATATTTTGTATCTGTCTTCACAGTGGAAGACACAAAAAGCATACTAAAGATAGTGGG
This sequence comes from Squalus acanthias, assembly GCA_030390025.1. NCBI lineage: Eukaryota > Metazoa > Chordata > Chondrichthyes > Squaliformes > Squalidae > Squalus > Squalus acanthias. Next base: position 107,711 of record JASTWF010000239.1, read on the forward strand.
GAGCCAAGGGGCTAATGAGAGTGAGGAACTTAAAGTAAAGAAAAAGTACTAGAGAAACTAATGGGACTAAAAGCCGACAAATCCCCTGGACCTGACGGCCTACATCCTAGGGTTCTAAAAGAGGTGGCTGAAGAAATAGTGGATGCATTAGTTGTGATCTTCCAAAATTCCCTAGATTCTAGAACAGTCCCAGCGGATTGGAAGGTAGCAAATGTAACCCCGCTATTCAAGAAAGGAGGGAGAGAGAAAACGGGGAACTACAGGCCAGTTAGCCTGACATCAGTCATCGGGAAAAATGCTGGAATCCATTATTAAGGAAGTGGTAACAGGGCACTTAGAAAATCATTAATTTGATTAGGCAGAGTCAACATGGTTTTATGAAAGGGAAATCGTGTTTGACAAGTTTTTTGAGGATGTAACTAGCAGGGTAGATAAAGGGGAACCAGTGGATGTAGTATATTTGGATTTTCAAAAGGCATTCGATAAGGTGCCACATGAAAAGTTGTTGCATAAGATAAGGGCTCATGGGGTTGGGGGTAATATATTAGTATAGGTAGAGGATTGGTTAAAGGACAGAAAACAGAGAGTAGGGATAAACGGGTCATTTTCAGGTTGGCAGGCTATTACTAGTGCTTGGGCCTCAGCTATTTACAATCTATATTAATGACTTAGATGAAGGGACTGAGTCTAATGTATCCCAAATTTGCTGCTGATACAAAGCTAGGTGGGGACAGTAAGCTGTGAGGAGAACACAAAGCATCTGCAAAGGGATATAGGTAGACTAAGTGAGTGGGCAATAAGGTGGCAGATGGGAGTATAATGTAGGGAATTGTGAGGTTATTCACCTTGGTAGGAAGAATAGAAAAACAGAATCTTTTTTAAATGGTGAGAAACTTTTAAATGTTGGTGTTCAGAGGGATTTGGGTGTCCTTGTACACAAAACACAAAAAGTTAGCATGCAGGTACAGCAAGCAATTAGGAAGGCAAATGGCATGTTGGCCTTTATTGCAAGGGGGTTGGAGTACAAGAATAAGGAAGTCTTGCTGCAATTGTACAGGGCTTTGGTGAGACCACACCTGGAGTACTGTGCACAGTTTTGGTCCCCTTATCTAAGGAAGGATATACTTGCCTTGGAGGCGGTGCAGCAAAGGTTCACTAGATTGATTCCTGGGATGAGTGGGTTGTCCTATGAGGAGAGGTTGAGTAGAATGGGCCTATACTCTCTGGAGTTCAGAAGAATGAGAGGTGATCTCATTGAAACATACAAGATTCTGAAGGGGATTGACAGGGTAGATGCTGAGAGGTTGTTTCCCCTGGCTGGAGTGTCTAGAACTAGGGGGCGTAGTCTCAGGATAAGGGGTCGGCCATTTAAGACTGAGATGAGGAGGAATTTCTTCACTCAGAGGGTTGTGAATCTTTAGAATTCTCTACCCCAGAGGGCTGTGGATGCTGAGTCGTTGAGTATATTCAAGGCTGAGATCAATAGATTTTTGAACTCTAGGGGAATCAAGGGATATGGAGATTGGCGGGAAAGTGGAGTTGAGGACGATGATCAGCCGTGATCTTATTGAATGGCAGAGCAGGCTCGAGGGGCCGAATGGCCTACTCCTGCTTCTATTTCTTATTTTGTCATGTGGGGTGGGTGGGTGTGTGGTGTACGTGAGGTGTGTGCTGGATGTGCTTTGTGAGGTGTATGTGGAATATGCGTGTTGGTCCCTGGGGATGTAGTGGACCACTGCCCGCTCTGAAATGGGTTTATTCACTGCTGACCAGTTGGTCACTCCGAACCCTCCCAGAGTGAGATCAGATTCTGCTCTCAGTCCCTGCGCATCAGTTACCTGTGATCTTGGTGAGTGGAGCGTCAGTCTGAGCTGAGCAGTCCCGCAGTGTGGCTGCACTGAGAGTGCCTGTCCCTGTGGGATCATTGAAGATTTGCTGGGCCGAGGGTTGCAGCTGAACCACAGTGATTTGCTGAGTGTGAGTCGGATCGAGCCTAGCCCACACGGGGGGTAGTGAGAGATGTATTCATGCACTGATTGGACTGGGACCATAGTGTTGACTGGAATCGCGAGCTTTCAGTTCTGGGATTCTGATCCCACACAATGGCACTGGAAGGGTTGGGTGAGGCTGTGCGTTCACTCATTGTTTCTTCACCTGCGGCTCATTCCCAACACAGGTGGAGGTGCAGCTGCTCAGGTGAAGGGCCCTACCTAATTAAGGGGTTTGAGTATGTTCCGAGTGACAGCAATCCCAGAAGGTGCCTGTAAATTTGATCTTCACAGATGTTTCTACATGACATGTTGCCCAAAACCTGCCACCATGTTGATACTTTGCCCAGTGGCTGGTGCTGGTTAGCTTGAGCTGTAGCTGGACAATTGGGCCTTGGCACGTTTGCTCTGACCTTTGATTGGACCTGACCCTTGGAACTGGGTCAAAGGAAAAGACAATCACCAATTCCTCAGCTTTGTCACCTTCTGCCTTGGATTATCCTCAGACTTGGGTTGAGAATTTGCGAGCCCAGGGTTGCGTCTGTCTGTCTGTGTCTGCGTGTGCCTCTTGTGTCTGTGTGCCTGGTGCTATCCTCGGTGCTGCATCGAGGGGCTGTGTTTTGACTGGGTTGAAGCTATGCTCCACTAATCCGCATGCCTCTGCTGGTTCCTATCCTAACAGGGGGTCTCCTTTGATCAAGTCAATAATCTGCTGATCGAGCCTGCTCGAATTGAGGAGGAAGAGGTCTGTACTGTTCCCTTTCTATATCAACTCTACACATGCATGCCCAGTCTGTGATGTGGTGGGGTTTACCCCTTAAATACTTGGTGGGGGTGCAAAGACACTCCACATAACCTGCCGCTGTTCTGTGGAGGAATTTTCTTATTAATTTGTAGAGGCCATAGCGTTAGAGAGATCGTAAGTAACGGAGAGAGACTGTAGATGAGGAGCTTGGACATTCGCATCTCAGCCAAAGGGGACCTGACGCTGCCCCCAGTGTGACCGATCTGACCTTGTTGGGTTCCGTTCTCCCCTGCTGTCCGCCGAACCCAGCCCAGGCTCGATATCTCGCTCTGTACACTTCGGCATTCAATCCTGCTGTGCTGGCCTGTGTTGACAGGCTTTCATCTCTGATCCTAAATGAATAGTCCAAGAAGTCTCACCAGCTCTTGATCAAAAAGGTCTTTAGACATTTGGGAGGGAGGGGATCCTGTTGAACTGGCGCCTGCCCCACGAACGCAGCTGATGGCGACGGAAGCGTGGGGGCGGAGATTGTTACCTGGTAATGGTTAGAAGAAAGGTATTTTGGTAAATTTGATCCCAGCTCCAGATAAAGACAAACTCATCCAGGAGAATATTGCACTCTGGCAGAGTCCAACTCTACCCCACCCATTAAATCTCAGTCACACACCCTGTACAATCTGCCATCACAGACTCTACCTCACCCATTAAATCCCCTTCACACACCCTGTACAATCTGCCCATCACAGACTCTACCCCACCCATTAAATCCCCTTCACACACCCTGTACAATCTGCCCATCACAGACTCTACCCCACCCATTAAATACCCTTCACACACCCTGTACAATCTGCCCATCACAGACTCTACCCCACCCATTAAATCCCCATCACACACCCTGTACAATCTGCCCATCACAGACTCTACCCCACCCATTAAATCCCCATCACACACCCTGTACAATCTGCCCATCACAGACTCTACCCCACCCATTAAATCTCAGTCACACCCTGTACAATCTGCCCATCACAGACTCTACCTCACCCATTAAATCTCAGTCACACACCCTGTACAATCTGCCCATCACAGACTCTACCCCACCCATTAAATCCCCATCACACACCCTGTACAATCTGCCCATCACAGACTCTACCCCACCCATTAAATCCCCTTCACACACCCTGTACAATCTGCTCATCACAGACTCTACCCCACCCATTAAATCTCAGTCACACCCTGTGCAATCTGCTCATCACAGACTCTACCCCACCCATTAAATCCACTTCACACACCCTGTACAATCTGCCCATCACAGACTCTACCCCACCCATTAAATCCCCTTCACACACCCTGTACAATCTGCTCATCACAGACTCTACCCCACCCATTAAATCTCAGTCACACCCTGTACAATCTGCCCATCACAGACTCTACCCCACCCATTAAATCCCCTTCACACACCCTGTACAATCTGCCCATCACAGACTGTACTCCACCCATTAAATCCCCTTCACACACCCTGTACAATCTGCCCATCACAGACTCTACCCCACCCATTAAATCCCCATCACACACCCTGTACAATCTGCTCATCACAGATTCTACCCCACCCATTAAATCTCCTTCACACACCCTGTACAAGCTACCGACATTAGTAGGGAAAATGGTAGAATCTATTAATAAGGATTTGGTAACAGGGTTCTTAGAAAATAATAATAGTATTGGGCCGAGTCAACACAGATATATGAAAGGGAAATCATGTTTGACAAATCTGTTGAGTTTTTTGAGGTTGTATCTAGCAGAATAGATAAGGGGGAACCAGTGGATGTGGTGTATTTGGATTTTCAGAAGGCATTCGATAAGGTGCCACCCAAGAGGTTATTGAACAAAATTAGGGCTTGTGGATTGGGGGTAATATACTAGCATGGATTGAGGATTCATTAACGGACAGAAAACAGACAGTAGGAATATAAACAGGTCATTTTCGGGTTGGCAGGCTGTAACTAGTGGGGTACTGCAAGGATCAGTGCTTGTGCCTCAGCTATTCACAATCTACATCAATGATTTGGATGAGGGGACCAAATGTAATATATCCAAGTTTGCTGATGATACAAAGCTAGGTGGGAATGTAAGTTGTGAGGAGGATGCAAGAGGCTTCAAGGGGATATAGACAGGCTAAGTGAGTGGGCAAGAACATGGCAAATGGAATATAATGTGGAGAAATGTGAAGTTATCCACTTTGGTAGGAAAAATAGAAAAGCAGAGTATTTTTTAAATGGTGAGAGATTGGGAAATGTTGGTGTTCAGAGGGACCTGGGTGTCCTTATACACGAATCACTGAAAGTTAACATGCAGGTACAGCAAGCCATTGGGAAAGCAAATGGTATGTTGGCCTTTATTACAAGAGGATTTGAGTATAATAGTAAAGATGTCTTACTGCAATTATATAGGGCCCTGTTGAGACCACACCTGGAGTATTCCCAAGACATTTAGGACTGAGAAGGACATTTAGGACTGAGATGAGAAATTTCTTCACTCAGGGTGGTGAACCTGTGGAATTCTCTACCACAGAAGGCGGTGGAGGCCAAGTCACTGAATATATTTAAGAAGGAGATAGATAGACTTCTAGACTCAAAAGGCATCAAGGGGTCTGGGGAGAGAGCGGGAATATGGTATTGAGATAGAGGATCAGCCATGATATTGAATGGCGGAGCAGGCTCGAAGGGCCGAATGGCCTACTCCCTGCTCCTATTTTTCTATGTTTCTAGAGTTTTGGTACCCTTACCTAAGGAAGGATATACTTGCCATAGAGGGAGTGTAACGAAGGTTCACTAGACTGCTTCCTGGGATGGGGGGATTGTCCTATGAGGAGAGATTGAGTAGACTAGTTCTATATTCTCTAGAGTTTAGAAGAATGAGAGGTGATCTCATTGAAACATACAAAATTCTTACAGGGCTTGACAGGGTAGATGCAGGGAGGATGTTTCCCCTGGCTGGGGAGTCTAGAACCAGGGGTCACAGTCTCAGAATAAGGGGTCGGCCATTTAGGACTGAGATGAGGAGAAATTTCTTCACTCAGAGGCTTTGGAATTCTCTACCCTAGAGGGCTGTGGAGGCTCAGTCGTTGAGTATATTCAAGACAAAGATTGATAGATTTTTGGATATTAAGGGAATCAAGGGATATGGGGACAATGCAGGAAAGTGGAGTTGAGGTAGAAGATCAGCCATGATTTAAGTGAATGGTGGAGCAGGCTCGAGGGGCTGAATGGCCTACTCCTGGTCCTATTTCTTATGCACCCCACCACAGACTCTACTTCACACACTAAATCTCCTTCATACGCCCTGTACAATCTGCATCATCATAGACTCTACCCTACCCAAGAAGCTCGACACCATCCAGGACACAGCAGCCCGCTTGATTGGCACCCTATCCAGCACCTTAAACATTCACTCCCTCCACCACCGGCGCACCGTGGCTGCAGTGTGGACCATCTACAAGATGCACTGCAGCAACTCGCCAAGGCTTCTTCGACAGCTCCTCCCAAACCCGCGACCTCTTCCGCCTAGAAGGACAAGGGCAGCAGGCGCATGGGAACACCACCACCTCCAAGTCACACAACATCCTGACTTGGAAATATATCGCTGTTCCTTCATCGTCGCTGGGTCAAAATTCTGAACTCCCTCCCTAACAGCACTGTGGGAGTACCTTCACCACACGGACTGCAGCGGTTGATGAAGGCGGCTCACCACCACCTTCTCAAGGGTAATTAGGGATGGTAATAAATGCTGGCCTTGCCAGTGATGCCCAAATCCCACGAACGAATAAAAAAAAAACCATTAAATCTCTTTCACACGCCCTGTACAATCTGCGTCATCATAGACTCTACCCCACCCATTTAGTCGTCTTCACACTCTCTTTTCAATCTGCCTCATCTCAGACTCTACCCCTTCCCATCTGGTGGGTTTTTTCAGTTTTTTTTTAAGATTGAGATGTTTAAAGAGAATCCCAGAGAGTAGGGCCTGAGGTGGGTGGAGGGTCGACCACTAATATTTGGGGCATAGAGCTGGATTTACAAAAGGCCAGAGTTAGAGGAACAAAGATTGAAGGAGGAGATATAAGGCTGGAAGAGGTTGCTGTGATTCCGTGAGGTGGAGAGAGTTAAAGTAGAAGAAAAGGATTTTATATTTAATGATTTGGGGGCAGGGAACCAATGTAGGCCAGCGTGGTGGTGTGATGGAAGAGGGAGACTTAGAGCGGGAGAGAAAAAGTCTAACCATCTCCTCTGACCTTCAACTGCACCACGATCACCGAGTCCTCCACCATCAACACCCTGGAGGTGACCGCTGACCATTTTCTGGACCAGCCGAAGCAACACCGTGACTGCGAGCAGGGCAGAGGCTGGCAGCAACAGGTTCTGTTCCTGACCCCTAAAATGTGTCTCCGCCATATACAAGGCTCAAGTCAAGAGCGTGATTGAATACTTGCCACTCGCCTGGATGGGTTCAGCCATAAAACCGTTCAAGAAGTTCAACATCATCCAGGACAGAAGGTCGTTTGATCGACACCCCCGGCAATGAACTCAGTATCCATCCCCGTACACAATGGCAACATGTACTATCTACAGGAGGAACTGCAGCAACTCTCCGAAATTACTTCAACAGTGCCTCGCTCCCCTGTAACCTGTTTCATCGAGGACAAAAGAACAGGGATATTGTGGGAAAACCATCACCTCCAAGTTTCCCTCCAAGTCACCCACCACCCTGACTTGGACAATTATTGCCTTTCTTCATCGTTACTGGGTTAATGTCCAGTGTCTGATCACCTCATTCTGTTCCTGTCTCTATATACTGAGGACCAATGTCCAGTGTCTGATCACCTCATTCTGTTCCTGTCTCTATATACTGAGGACCAGGTGTGGTCTAACCAGGGCTCTGTATAGCTGGAGCTGAACTTCCTCCCCTTTATATTCTAGCCCTCTAGTTATAAAGGCTAACATTCCATGAGCCTGTTTGATTGTTTTTTTCCTGACCACTATATTTTAGTGATCTGTGTACATGGACCCCGAAATCTCTTTGGACCTCCACTGTTCCTAGCTTTAAATTTAAATAATACTCGGATCGATCCTTTTTGGTCCAAAATAAATGACTTCACAGTTACCTGCGTTGAAATCCATCTGCCACAGTTTTGCCCACTCACTTAATCTATCAATGTCTCTTGGTAATTTTATGCTCCCGTCGACACTATTTACTATGCCACCAATCTTTGCGTCATCAGCAAACTTGGATATATGGCTCTTTATTGTGTTATCTAAGTCATTAATAAATACTGTGAATAGTTGAGGCCCCAGCACAGATCCTTGTGCAACACCACTAGTCACTTCCTTCCATTTCGAGTGCCTGCCCATTATCCCTACTCTCTGTCCTCTACCGTCTAACCAATCTCCTAACCAGATCAGTAATTTGCCTTCAATTCCATGAGCTTTAATTTTAGCTAACAGTCTCTTATGTGGAACCTTTTTGAATGCCTTCTGGAAGTCCATATAAACTGCATCCATAGACATTCCACTGTCTGTTACTTTAGTTACGTCCTCAAAAAAATCAACTAGGTTCATTAGACATGACCTACCCGTTCCAAATCCATGCTGGCTCTCTCTAATCAGCTCAAGTTTCTCTAAGTGCTCAGTCACTCTGTCCTTAATTATAGATTCCAATAACTTCCCCACAGCAGATGTTAGACTAACAGGTCTATAATTTCCTGGTTTCTCTCTCTCACCTTTCTTAAATATTGGAGTTACATTTGCAATTTTTCAATCTAAAGGGACAATTCCTGAATCGAGAGAAAGATTTGTATTTCTACAGCGCTTTCACAACTACCGGACATCCCAAAGTGCTTTACAGCCAATGAAGTACTTTTGAAGTGCAGTCACTGTTGTAATGTCGGAAACGCAGCAGCCAATTTGAGCTTTGGAATTTTATGGCTAAAGCATCTGCGATTTCATCACCTACTTCCTTTAAAACCCTGGGGTGGAAACCATCAGGTCCTGGGGATTTGTCAGTCTTTGGTGCCATTATTTTTTCTACTACTGTTCTCCCTTATGTTAACTTTAGTGAGTTCCAGTCCTTGATTCATTATCAGTTTTCCTGGAATGTCAGGTATATTATCCTCTTCCTCTACTGTGAACAAGTCTGCCATTTCCTGCCATGGCTGAAAGAAGGGCAGCTCAACATTCCTGGTTACAAGGTTTTCAGATGAGATAGAGAGGGGGGTAAAAAAAAGGAGGGGGTGGGGGGAGGCGTCGCAATATTGATTAAAGGATCAGTTACAGCTGTGAATAGGGAGGATATCTCAGAAGGATCATCAAACGAGGCCATATGGGTTGAACTGAAAAACAAAAAGGGGGCAATCACACTGCTGGGAGTGCACTATAGACCTCCGAACAGTCAGAGGGAGATAGAAGAGCAAATATGTCGGCAAATTTCTGAGACGTGCAAAAACTATAGGGCAGTAATAGTAGGGGATTTCAACTTCCCTAATATTAACTGGGATAAAATTAGTGTGAAGGGTATCGAGGGAGCAGAATTCTTAAAATGCATTCAGAAGAACTTTTTTAGCCAGTACGCAGCAAACCCAACAAGAGAGGGGGCGGTTCTGGACCTAGTTTTAGGGAATGAAGCTGGGCAGGTGGAAAGGGTATCAGTGGGAGAGCATATTGGTGCTCGAGATCATAATTCAGTTAGATTTAGCTGAGTTATGGAAAAGGACAAGGATGGACCAGGAATAAAAGTTCTCAATTGGGGAAAAGCTAATTTTACTAAGCTGAGAGGAGATTTAGCCAAAGTGGACTGGAGACAGAAACTTGAAGGTAAATCAGTGTCAGAGCAGTGGGAGGCATTCAAGGAGGAGATAGTGAGGGTTCAGAGCAAATATGTTCCCTTGAAGAAAAAGGGTGGGACTAACAAATCTAGAGCTCCCTGGATGTCAAGGGGCATACAGGGTAGGATAAAGAAAAAAAGGGAAGCTTATGACAGATACCGAGGACTCAATACTGCAGAAAGCCGAGAGGAGTATAGAAAGTGCGCGGTGAAATCAAAAAGGAAATTAGGAAAGCAAAGAGAGGGCATGAAAAAATATTGGCAAGTAAAATCAAGGAACACCCAAAGATGTTTTATAAATGCATTAAGAGCAAGAGGATAACTAAAGAAATAGTAGGGCCTATTAGGGACCAAAAAGGTAACCTGTGTGTGGAGGTGGAAGACATGGGTATGGTTCTTAATGAATACTTTGCATCTGTTTTCACAAAAGAGAGGGGCGATGCAGACATTGCAATCAGGGAGGAGGAGTGTGAAATATTAGATGAAATAAACATAGTGAAAGAGGAAGTATTAAGGGGTTTAGCCTCTTTGAAAGTGGATAAATGCCCAGGCCCAGATGAAATGTATCCCAGGCTGTTAAGAGAGGAAATAGCAGAGGCCCTGACCATCATTTTCCAATCCTCTCTGGCTACAGGTGTGGTGCCGGAGGACTGGAGGACTGCTAACGTGGTACTGTTGTTTAAAAAGGGCGAAAGGGATAGACCGAGTAATTACAGGCCAGTCAGCCTAACCTCGGTGGTGGGAAAATTATTGGAAAAACTTCTGAGGGACAGGATAAATCTTCATTTAGAAAGACACGGATTAATCAGGGACAGTCAGCATGGATTTATTAAGGGAAGGTCGTGTCTGGCTAACTTGATTGAATTTTTTGAGGAGGTAACAAGGAGGGTCGATGAGGGTAGTGTGTTTGATGTAGTCTATATGGATTTTAACAAGGCTTTTGATAATGTCCCGCATGGCAGTCTGTTCACAAAAGTAAAAGCCCATGGGATCCAAGGCAAAGTGGCAAGTTGGATCTGAAAGTGGCTCAGAGGCAGGAAACAAAGGGTGATGGTCGAAGGGTGTTTTTGTGACCAGAAGGCTGTTTCCAGTGGGGTTCCGCAGGGCTCAGTACTAGGTCACTTGCTTTTTGTGGTATATATCAATGATTTGGGCTTGAATGTAGGAAGTATGATTAAGAAGTTTGCAGATGATACAAAAATTGGCCGTGTGGTTGATAATGAAGAAGAAAGCTGCAGGCTACAGGAAGATATCAATGGTCATGTGGGCAGAACAGTGGCAAATGGAATTCAATCTGGAGAAGTGTGAGGTAATGCGTTTGGGGAGGGCTAACAAAGCAAGGGAATACACTATAAATGGTAGGACACTGAGAAGTGCAGAAGATCAGAGGGACCTTGGAGTGCATGTCCACAGATCCTTGAAGGTAGCAGGACAGGTAGATAAGGTGGTTAAGAAGGCATACGGGATACTTGCCTTTATTAGCTGAGGCATAGAATATAAGAGCAGGGAGGTTATGCTGGAACTGTATAAAACACTAGTTATGCCGCAGCTAGAGTACTGCGTGCAGTTCTGGTCACCACATTACAGGAAGGATGTGATTGCACTAGAGAGGGTAGAGAGGAGATTTACAAGGATGTTGTCTGGACTGGAGAATTTTAGCTATGAGGAAAGATTGGATAGGCTGGGGTTGTTTTCTTTGGAATGGAGGAGGCTGAGGGGAGACCTAATTGAGGTGTATAAAATAATGAGGGGCCTAGATAGAATGAATAGGAAGGACCTATTTCCCTTAGCAGAAGGGTCAATAACCAGGGGGCACAGATTTAAAGTAATTGGTAGGAGGTTTAGAGCGGATTTGAGGAGAAATCTTTTCACCCAGAGGGTGGTGAGGGTCTGGAACTCACTGCCTGAAAGGGTGGTAGAGGCCGAAACCCTCATCACATTTAAAAAGTACTTGGATATGCACTTGAAGTGCCATAAACTGCAAGGCTACGGACCAAGAGCTGGAAAGTGGGATTAGGATGGATCGCTCTTTGTCGGCCGGCACGGACAAGATGGCCTCCTTTTGTGCTGTAAAATTCTATGATTCCTTTTTTTTCATTAAAATATTACCCGCATCTGTTTAAAGGGCCCACATTAACCATGACTATCCTTTTTCTTCTAATATAATTGTAAAAGCTTTTTGTGTTAATCTTGATCCCTCGCAGATTTCTTTTTGTATTCCTTTTTGCAGCTCTTACTATCTTTTTTGACTTCCTTTGCTGTTCTTTATCTCTCACAGTCCCCTGTATCTACGCTATTCTTTGCACTTTTGTCCGCTCTTTCCTTTAGTTTTATGTTATTTCTCCCCTCTTTTGTCGACTATGGCTGTTTTATTTGGTAAGTAGAGCTCTTTTGGGGTGCATACTGGTCCTGGAATAAGCTCAATTCTCCCACTGTTCATCTGTACTTTTATCCGATAATAGTTTTCACCTATTTACTGTCGTAAGTCTCTGTTTCAATCCGTTAAAGTTAGCCGTACCAAAATCTAGAATCTTAGTAAGTGTGTTACATTTCTACTTTTCAAACCGAACATTGAATTTGATCATATTATGATCACTGTTCGATAAATGTTTCAGTGGGAGAGCATTTGGGGAACTGTGATCATAATATTATCAGGTTTTGAATAGTTATGGAACGTAAGAACATAAGAAATAGGAGCAGGCGTCGGCCATTTGGCCCCTCGAGCCTGCTCCGCCATTCAAGAAGATCATGGCTGATCATCGACCTCAACTCCACTTTCCTGCACTATTCCCATATCCCTTGATTCCCTAAATATTCAAAAATCTATCAATCTCTGTCTTGAATATACTCAACGACTGAGCCTCCACAGCTCTTTGGGTTGAGAATTCCAAAGATTCATCACCCTCTGAGTGAAGAAATTTCTCCTCATCTTAGTCCTAAATGGCCGACCCCTTATTCTGAGTTCACAGAATCACAGAATCCCCACAGTGCAGATAGAGGCCATTTCGGCCCATCGAGCCTGCACCGACACATATCCCACCCTATCCCCGTAACCCCACGTATTTAATCCCCCTAACACTAAGGGTCAATTTATCATAGCCAAATCAACCTAACCCGCACATCTTTGGACTGTGGGAGGAAACCGGAGCACCCGGAGGAAACCCACGCAGACACGGGGAGAATGTGCAAACTCCACACAGACCGGGGCCGGATTCGAATCCGGGTCCCTGGCGCTGTGAGGCAACAGTTGTAACCACGATGCCACCGTGTTGTGACCTCTGGTTCTAGATTCCCAAAATTGAGAGGTCGCACAACACCAGGTTATAGTCCAACAGTTTTATTTGAAATCACAAGCTTTCGGAGCTATCGATTGCTCCTTCCTCAGGTGAAGTAAATTAGATACAGAATCGCCAAAGCATATATAGATAGAAAACAAAGCATGTGTACTTTACAATTGCAGACCACTAAATTAAATCATCCTGACTATCTGCCGAGGTGTGATAAAGTTAATTAAGTCAGCCAGGAAGGTACCACATCAAAGACATAGCAAAATACAACTGAGACAATGAGGTGTAGTCGCAGGGGTTCTAACGTGTCAAAAGCTGCCGTCTGTATGTAAAACGAAAAGCTTTAAAATTTTTACTTTTTTACTGGGAAAATTTTTACTTTTTTACTGGGAATCACATCTGTGAACAAGCCAACGACGACTCGAGTCCGGATCACGTCATGTATCGTGACATAAACCCAAGATCCCGGTTGAGACCGTCTTCATGAGTGCGGAACTTGGCTATCAGTTTCTGCTCGATGATTTTGCGTTGTCGTGTGTTTCTAAGGTTGCCTTGGAGAACGCTTACCCGCAGATCCGAGGCTGAATGTCCTTGACTGCTGAAGTGTTCCCCGACTGGGAGGTAACAATCCTGCCTGGCGATTGTTGCGCGGTGCTCGTTCATACGTTGTCTCAGTGTCTGCATGGTCTCGCCGATGTACCATGCCGCGGTGCATTCTTTCTTGCAACGTATGAGGTAGACAACGTTGGCCGAGTCACATGAGTATGTACCATGTACCTGGTGGGTAGTGTCCTCACGTGTGATGGTGGTATCTGTGTTGATGATCTGGCATGTCTTGCAGAGTTTGCCATGGCAGGGTTGTGTGGTGTCGTGGTCGCTGTTATCCTGAAAGCTGGGTAATTTGCTGCGAACGATGGTACTTCTGAGGTTAGGCGGCTGTTTGAAGGCAAGTAGTGGAGGCGTGGGGATGGCCTTAGCGAGGTGTTTGTCGTCATCGATGACATGTTGAAGGCTGCGAAGAACATGGCGTAGTTTCTCCGCTCCGGGGAAGTACTGGACGACGTAGGGTACCCTGTTGGTTGTGTCCCGTGTTTGCCTTCTGAGGAGGTCTATGCGATTTTTCGCTGTGGCCCGTCGGAACTGTCGATCGATGAGTCGAGCCACAGCGAAAAATCGCATAGACCTCCTCAGAAGGCAAACACGGGACACAACCAACAGGGTACCCTACGTCGTCCAGTACATCCCCGGAGCGGAGAAACTACGCCATGTTCTTCGCAGCCTTCAACATGTCATCGATGATGACAAACACCTCGCTAAGGCCATCCCCACGCCTCCACTACTTGCCTTCAAACAGCCGCCTAACCTCAGAAGTACCATCGTTCGCAGCAAATTACCCAGCTTTCAGGATAACAGCGACCACGACACCACACAACCCTGCCATGGCAAACTCTGCAAGACATGCCAGATCAACAACACAGATACCACCATCACACGTGAGGACACTACCCACCAGGTACATGGTACATACTCATGTGACTCGGCCAACGTTGTCTACCTCATACGTTGCAGGAAAGAATGCACCGCGGCATGGTACATCGGCGAGACCATGCAGACACTGAGACAACGTATGAACGAGCACCGCGCAACAATCGCCAGGCAGGATTGTTACCTCCCAGTCGGGGAACACTTCAGCAGTCAAGGACATTCAGCCTCGGATCTGCGGGTAAGCGTTCTCCAAGGCAACCTTAGAAACACACGACAACGCAAAATCATCGAGCAGAAACTGATAGCCAAGTTCCGCACTCATGAAGACGGTCTCAATCGGGATCTTGGGTTTATGTCACGATACATGACGTGATCCGGACTCGAGTCGTCGTTAGCTTGTTCACAGATGTGATTCCCAGTAAAAAAGTAAAAATTTTCCCAGTAAAAAAGTAAATTTTTTTTAAAGCTTTTCGTTTTACATACAAACGGCAGCTTTTGACACGTTAGAACCCCTGCGACTACACCTCATTGTCTCAGTTGTATTTTGCTATGTCTTTGATGTGGTACCTTCCTGGCTGACTTAATTAACTTTATCACACCTCGGCAGATAGTCAGGATGATTTAATTTAGTGGTCTGCAATTGTAAAGTACACATGCTTTGTTTTCTATCTATATATGCTTTGGCGATTCTGTATCTAATTTACTTCACCTGAGGAAGGAGCAATCGATAGCTCCGAAAGCTTGTGATTTCAAATAAAACTGTTGGACTATAACCTGGTGTTGTGCGACCTCTCAATTTTGTCCACCCCAGTCCAACACCGGCATCTCCGCATCTAGATTCCCAGCCAGGGGAAACATCCTCCCTGCATCTACCCTGTCAAGCCCTGTAAAAATTTTGCATGTTTCATTGAGATTACCTCTCATTCTTCTAAACTCTAGAGAATATAGTCCTAGTCTACTCAATCTGTCCTCATAGGACAATCCCTGCATCCCAGGAACTAGCCTGGTGAACCTTCGTTGCACCCCCTCTATGGCAAGTATATCCTTCCTTAGGTAAGGAGACCAAAACTGTACACAGTACTCCAGGTGTGGTCTCACCAGGGCCCTATATAGTTTCAGTAAGATGTCTTTACTCTTATACTCAAATCCTCTTGTAATAAAGGCCAACATACCATTTGCTTTCCTAATTGCTTGCTGTACCTGCATGTTAGCTTTCAGTGATTCGTGTATAAGGACACCTAGGTCCCTCTGAACACCAACATTTCCCAATCTCTCACCATTTAAAAAATACTCTGCTTTTCTATTTTTCCTACCAAAGTGGATAACTTCACATTTCTCCACATTATATTCCATTTGCCATGTTCTTACCCACTCACTTAGCCTACCTATATCCCCTTGAAGCCTCTTTGCATCCTCCTCACAATTTACATTCCCACCCAGCTTTGTATCATCAGCAAACTTGGATATATTACATTTGGTCCCCTCATCCAAATCATTGATGTAGATTGTGAATAGCTGAGGCCTAAGCACTGATCCTTGCGGTACCCCACTAGTCACAGCCTGCCAACCTGAAAATAACCCGTTTATTCTTACCCTCTGTTTTCTGTCCGTTAACCAATCCTTAATTCATGCTTAGTATATTACCCCCAATCCCATGAGCCCTAATTTTGTTTAATAACCTCTTGTGTGGCACCTTATTGAATGCCTTCTGAAAATCCAAATACACCACATCCCCATTGGTTCCCCCTTATCTATTCTGCTAGTTACAACCTCAAAAAACTCAACAGATTTGTCAAACATGATTTCCCATCCATAAATCCATGTTGACTCTGCCCAATCCTATTATTATTTTCTAAGTGCCCTGTTACCATGTCCTTAATAATAGATTCTAGCATTTTCCCTACTACTGAAGTCAGGCTAACTGGTCTGTAGTTCCCCGTTTTCTCTCTCCCTCCTTTCTTATATAGTGGGGTTACATTTCCAACCTTCGAATCCCTGGGAACCGTTCTAAAATCTATGGGATTTTGGAAAATGACAACCAATGCATCCACTATCTGTATAGCCACCTCTTTCAAAACCCTAGGATGTAGGCCATCAGGTCAAGGGGATTTATCGGCTTTCAGTCCCATTAATTTCTCCAGTATTACTTTTTTACTAATTCTAATATCTTTCAGTTCCTCATTCTCATTAGACCCTTGGTTGTCCACTATTTCCGGGAAGTTTTTTGCGTCTTCTTCCGTGAAGACAAACACAAAGTATTTGTTTAATTTCTCTGCCATCTCCTTATTCCCCATTATAATTTCTCCTGTCTCAGCCTCTAAGGGACCCACATTTACTTTTGCTATTCTTTTCCTTTTTACATAACTATAGAAGCTTTTACAGACTGTTTTTATGTCTCTCGCTAGTTTACTCTCATATATTATATCTTCCCTTTCTTTATCAATTTCTTGGTCCTCCTTTGCTGAATTCTAAAATCCACCCAATCTTCAGGCTTACTACTATTTTTGGCAGCATTATAAGCCTCTTCCTTTGATCTAATACTATCTTTAACTTCTCTTGTTAGCCACGGTTAGTTCACTTTTCCTGTGGGGTTTTTGTGCCTTAAAGGAATGTATATTTGTTGTCAATTATGTATTCATTCTTTAAATGCTAGCCATTGCTCATCTACTGAGAAAAAGTACTAGAGAAACTAATGGGACTAAAATCCGACAAATCCCCTGGACCTGACGGCCTACATCCAAGGGGTCTAAAGGAGGTGGCTGAAGAGATAGTGGATGCATTAGTTTTGATCTTCCAAAATTCCCTAGATTCTAGAATGGTCCCAGCGGATTGGAAGGTAGCAAATGTAACCCCGCTATTCAAGAAAGGAGGGAGAGAAAAACCAGGGAACTACAGGCCAGTTAGCCTGACATCAGTCATCGGGGAAAATGCTGGAATCCATTGTTAAGGAAGTCACTTAGAAAATCATAACATGATTAGGCAGAGTCAACATGGTTTTATGAAAGGGAAATCGTGTTTGACAAATTTATTAGAGTTTTTTGAGGATGTAACTAGCAGGGTAGATAAAGGGGAACCAGTGGATGTAGTATATTTGGATTTCCAGAAGGCATTCGATAAGGTGCCACATAAAAGGTTATTACACAAGATTAGGGCTCGTGGGGTTGGGGGTAATATAGTAGCATGGATAGAGGATTGGTTAATGGACAGAAAACAGAGAGTAGGGGTAAACGGATCTTTTTCAGGTTGGCAGGCTGTAACTAGTGGGGTGCCGCAAGGATCAGTGTTGGGGCCTCAGCTATTTACAATCTATATTAACGACCTAGATGAAGGGACCGAGTGTAATGTATCCAAGTTTGCTGATGATACAAAGCTAGGTGGGACAGTAAGCTGTGAGGAGAACACAGAGTCTGCAAAGGGATATAGGTAGACTAAGTGAGTGGGCAGTAAGGTGGCAGATGGAGTATAATGTAGGGAAATGTGAGGTTATTCACTTTGGTAGGAAGAATAGAAAAACAGAATATTTTTTAAATGGTGAGAAACTTTCAAATGTTGGTGTTGAGAGAGATTTGGGTGTCCTCGTGCAAGAAACACAGAAAGCTAGCATGCAGGTACAGCAAGCAATAAGGAAGACAAATGGCATGCTGGCCTTTATTGCAAGGGGGTTGGAGTATAAGAGTAAGGAAGTCTTGCTACAATTGTACAGGGCCTTGGTGAGACCACACCTGGAGTACTGTGCAGAGTTTTGGTCTCCATATCTGAGGAAGGATATACTTGCCTTGGAGGCGGTGCAACAAAGGTTCACTAGATTGATTCCTGCGATGAGAGGGCTGTCCTATGATGAGAGATTGTGTAGAATGGGCCTATACTCTCTGGCGTTTAGAAGAATGAGAGGTGATCTCATTGAAACATACAAGATTCTGAAGGGGATTGACAGGATAGATTCTGAGAGGTTGTTTCCCCTGGCTGGAGTGTCTAGAACTAGGGGACATAGACTCAGGATAAGGGGTCGGCCAGTTAAGACTGAGATGAGGAGGAATTTCTTCATTCAGAGGGTTGTGAATCTTTGGAATTCTCTGCCCCAGAGGGCTGTGGATGCTAAGTCTTTGAGTATATTCAAGGCTGAGATAGATAGACTTTTGGACTCTAGGGGAATCAAGGGATATGGAGATCGGGCGGGAAAGTGGAGCTGAGGTCGATGATCAGTCATGATCTTATTGAATGGCGGAGCAGGCTCGAGGGGCCGTATGGCCTACTCCTGCTCTTATTTCTTATGTTCTTCTGTCATACCTTTTAAATTAGTTTCCCAATCTACCTTAGCCAACTCGCCCCTCATACCTACGTAGTTTGCTTTGTTTAGATTTAAGATCCTAGTTTCGGATTTAACTAAATCACTTTCAAACTGAATATAAAATTCTATCATATTATGGTCACTCTTCCCTAAAGGCCCCTTTACTGCAAGGTTATTAACTAACCCTTTCTCATTGCACAATACTAAATCTAAAATAGCCTGTTAACAGTTGGTTCCTCAACATACTGATCCAGAAAACTATCTTGCATACATTCCATGAATTCGTCCTCCACACTATTACTGCATATTTGGTTTGCCCAGTCTATATGTAGATTAAAGTCCCCCATGATTACTGTATTACCCTTGTTGCATGCGCCTCTAACTTCTTGATTTATACTTTGCCCTACATTACAACTACTGTTTGGGGGCCTATAAACAACTCCCACCAATGTTTTCTGCCCCTTGCTGTTTCTTAGCTGCACCCAAGCTGATTCTACTTCTTTATTTTCGGAGCTAAGATCCATTCTCTCTACTGTCTTTATCCCATCCTTTATTATCAGGGCTACCCCTGCTCCTTTTCCATTTTGCCTATCTCTTCTAAAAGTTATGTATCCTGGAATATTTAGTTCCCAACCTTGGCCACTTTGCAACCACGTCTCTGTTATGGCTATTACATCAAACCTGTTAATTTCTATCTGCGCTATTAATTCATCTATTTTGTTGCGAATGCTTCATGCATTTAGATATAGTGCCTTTAGCTTTGACTTATTTCTCTTTTTCCCTGATGTCACCTTAGTCACTGATGCCTTATTACCTTTGTTACTCTCTCTATCCTTTCCTGACCCACTCTGCTTATATTTACCAAAAACTCTACTCTGCTCTAGAGCCTTGACATTTTTCTCACTGCTTTTGAATTTACTCTTTCCTGAATCCTCCCACCACACCACCAGCTCCCCCCCCCCCCCCCCCCCCCCCGCTTCATTAGTTTCAAGCCCTGTCTACTGCCCGAGTTATTCGGTTCGCCAGGATACTGGTCCCAACCCGGTTTAAGTGGAGCCCGTTCCAACGGAACAGCTCCTTCTTTCCTCAGTACTTGTGCCAGTGCCCCATGAACCAAAACCCCTTCATCCCACACCACTCTTTGAGCCACGCATTTAAACCTCTAATCTGTTTGTCCCTATGCCAATTTGTGCATGGCTCAGGTAACAATCCAGAGATTATTACCTTTGAGGTTCTGCTTTTTAATTTGGATCCTAGCTCCTCAAACTCCCTCAGCAGAACCTCATTCCTAGTTCTACCTATGCCGTTGGTTCCTACGTGGACCACAACAACTGGATCCTCCCCCTCCCACTCCAAGTTCTTCTCCAGCCGCGAGGAGATGTCTTTTACCTTTGCACCAGGCAGGCAACACAACCTTCAGAACTCTTGATCGCAGCTGCAGATAACAGTATCTATCCCCCTGACTATACTGTCCCCTACCACAACTACATTCCCTTTCACTCCCCCCACTTGAATGGCCTCCTGCACCAGGGTGCCATGGTCAGCTTGCTCATCCATCCTGCAGGCTTTTCCCTCATCCACACAGACAGCAAGAACCTCATACCTGTTGGACAAGGGCAAAGGCTGAGGCTCCTCCAGCACTGCACCTGGGGTCCCCTTACCTACCTGAGCTGCAGTCACACCCTCCTGTCCCTGACCACTAACCAGACCTGTACCACTACCTAACCTAAGGGGTGTGACTGCCACCTGGATCAAAGTGTCCAGGTAACTCCCCCTCCCTGATGCCCGCAATTTCTGCACCTCAGACTCCAGCTCAAAAACTCTGAGCTGAAGTTCCTCAAGTTGCAGGCACTTTCTGCAAACGTGGTTGTCCGGGATCACAATGCTCTCCACAAACTCCTGCATGCTGAAGTTGCGGCACACCGCCTGCACTGCAATCCCTAGATGACCTTGATTTATTTAATTAAATTTGTAATTAGGTAACTTAGTTTACAGTGTAGCTTCCTGACTACTTACTTGATCTAGATTAAGTTAAGGATACTGAAATTAAATATCTACCTGTAACGCAAAGCACTGCAAGTAGTGTAGGCAAAAAGCAGCAACTCCTTCCCCCCTCCTCTCCAAATCCCCACTCTTTCCAAATTCCCAACCAAAGCACTGTGTTCATGTCCACTCCGTTTAATGCCGTTCTGTGCAGTCCGGAAGGAAATCTGCCGTCCTTACCTGGCCTATATGTGACTTCAGACCCACAGCAATGTGGTTGACTCTTAACTACCTTCTAAAATGGCCGAGCGAGACACTCAGTTGTATCAACGCTGCTACAAAAAAGTATAATAAGAATAAAACTGGACGGACCACACAGCATCGACCTAGGCACCGGATTCAGACACGACAAAGGCACACCCAGCCCAGTCGACCCTGCAAAGTCCTCCTCACCAACATCTGGGGACTTGCACCAAAATTGGGGGAGCTGTCCCACAGACTAGTCAAGCAACAGCCTGACAGTCATACTCACAGAATCATACCTTTCAGCCAATGTCCCAAACTCCTCCATCGCCATCCCTGGGTATGTCCTGTCCCACCAGCAGGACAGATCCACCAGAGATGGCTTCACAGTGGTATACAGTCAGGAGGGAGTGGGCCTGGGAGTCCTCAAAATTGACTCCGGACCCCATGAAGTCTCATGGCTTCAGATCAAGCATGGGCAAAGAAACCTCATGCTGATTACCACCTACTGCCCTCCCTCAGCTGATGAATCAGTACTCCTCCATGTTGAACACCACTTGGAAGAAGCACTGAGAGTAGCAAGGGCACAGAATGTATTCTGGGTGGGAGGACTTCAAAGTTCATCACCCAGAGTGGCTCGGTAGCACCACCGCTGGCCGAGTCCTGAAGGACATAGCTTCCAGACTGGGCCTGCGGCAGGTGGTGAGAGAACCAACAAGAGGAAGAAACCTACTTGACCTCGTCTTCACCAATCTACCTGTCGCAGATGCATCTGTCCATGACAGTATTGGTAGCAGTGACCACCGCACAGTCATTGTGGAGACAAAGTCCCGTCTTCACACTGAGGACACCCTCCATCGTGTTGTGTGGCACTACCACCGTGCTAAATGGGATAGATTCAGAGCAGATCTTGCAGCTCAAATCTGGGCATCCATGAGCAGCAGAATTGTATTCCACCACAATCTGTAACTTCATGGCCTGGCATATTCCTCACTTTACCATTAACATCAACCCAGGGGACGAACCCTGGTTCAATAAGGAGTGCAGAACAGCATGCCGGGAGCAGCACTAGGCGTACCTAAAAATGAGGTGCTAACCTGGTGAAGCTACAACACAGGACTACATGCATGCTAAACAGTGGAAGCAGCATGCTATAGACAGAGCTAAGCGTTCCCACAATCAATGGAGCAGATCAAAGCTCTGCAGTCCTGCCACATCCATTCGTGTATGGTAGTCGACAATTAAACAGCTAATGGGAGGAAGTGGCTCCATGAGCATCCCCATCCTCAACGATGACAGAGCCGAGCACGTGAGTGCAAAAGATAAGGCTGAAGCGTTCGCAACCATCTTCAGCCAGAAATGCCAAGTGGATAATCCATCTCGGCCTCTTCCTGAGGTCACCGCCATGACGGATGCCAATTCGATTCACTTCACGTGATATCAAGAAACGGCTGAGCGCACTGGATACAGCAAAGGCTATGGGCCCCAACAACATCCTCACTGTAGTGCTGAAGACTTGTGCTCCAGAACTAGCCGCACCTCTAGCCAAGCTGTTCCAGTACAGCTACAACACTGGGACCTACCCGACAAAGTGGAAAATTGCCCAGGTATGCCCTGTCCACAAAAGGCATGACAAATCCAATCCGGTCAATTACTGTCCCATTGCCTACTCTCAATCATCAGCAAAGTGATGGAAGGTGTCGTCAGCAATGCTGTCAAGTGGTACTTACTCACCAATAACCTGCTCACCACTGTTCAGTTTGGGTTCTGCCTGGACCGCTCTGCTCCAGACCTCGTTGCAGCCTTGGTCCAAACATGGACAAAAGATCTGAATTGCAGAGGTGAGGTGAGAGCGACTGCCCTTGACATCAAAGCAGAATTTAACCAAGTATGGCACCAAGGAGCCCTAGTAAAATTTGAAGTCAATGGAAATTAGGGGGAAAACTCTCCACTCGCTGGAGTCATACCTAGCACAAAGGAAGATGGTTGTGGTTGTTGGCGGCCAATCATGTAGTGCCCCAGGACATCACTGCAGGAGTTCCTCAGGGCAGTGTCCTAGGCCCTACTATCTTCAGCTGCCTCATCAATGACCTTCCCTCCATCATAAGGTCAGAAGGGCGCAGACTTAGTGATTGGCAAAAGAAAGAGAGGCGACATGAGGAAACATTTTCTTATGCAGCGAGTTGTTGTGATCTGGAATGCGCTGCCTGAAAGGGTGTTGGAAGCAGATTCAATTGTAACATTCAAAAGAGAATTGGATAAATACTTGAAGGGATAAAAATTACAGGGTTATGGGGAAAGAGCAGGGGAGTGGAACTAATTGGATAGCTCTGCCAAAGAGCCGGCACAGGCATGATGGGCCGAATGACGACCTCCCGTGCTCTACCATTCTGTGAAATATTCCCTTACTGTTAGATTATTAGCTAAGTCTGACTGATTACTATTACTAAATCTAGTCTGGCTTGCCCTCTTGTTGGTTCTAGAACACTCAAGAAATTCCCTACCTTTCTGACTTGAGCTGCTCTGCTCTTCCCAATCTATATGAAAATTAGTCTCCCATTTAAAGAAAACTCTGCTTTTGCTACAAGCCTCTCTCATCTCTGGATTAATACATTCTGCCACTTAATTGCTGCTATCAGGAGGCATGTAGACAACTCCCATTACAGTTTTAAGTCCTCTTATTCCTCAATTCTAACCATAGAGTTTCCGCTGATTGCCTTTCCTCACCAATATCCTCTCTCACTAATGCAGTAATGGTATCTTTAATCACTACGGCCACCCCTCCTCCTCCTTCCAGTTTCCCTATCCTTTCTAAAGACCGTATAAGCTGGAATATTTAACTCCCAATCATGACCAGCTTGTAGCCATATCTCTCTAATGGCCACCATCTCATTCCCTCTAAGCTATATTTAAGCCTCTAATTCACTCAATTTATTTCTTACACTCTGTGTTCGTATATAAAACTCTTATTTGGGCAAGAGATCAATGTTCCCGCTAATCTTTTTGGGGGTGAGCGGATCATTCAGATTACCGCGCACACGCTGTTTTTTCCATTATAACGGTGTTGAGCGACCTGCAGATCGCTACACGGCCGCTCCGCTTAAAGGGAACATAATAAGAGACCCTAACCTGTCTTTCTCACCCCGTTTAACTTAACACCATTCTTATTCGTCAGTCCTGCTGTGTAACTGCTATAGTTATTTTAGTATTCCCTTCACCTGGAGTATCTATCTCACTGTTTGTGACCTGAACTCTGCTCTTATCCCTTTTAATTATCTTTAAACTATCATTTTTACTATTGTTTCTGACTGAGCCCTCTTCCCCACCCCCCGCCCCCATTGATTAGTTTAAAGTCCCTTTACAACCCTATCAATCCACCTTATTATCGAATCCCCGATAACTACTACATTTCTATTCTGCTCCTCCCCCCTTTGGACAGCCTCCTGCTCCATGGTGCCTCGGAATATATCAGGAATATACTCCGGCCTGGTGCGTGGCGTTTCCCTGCTGGAACTACAGGAATGTCGACTCGATGCTGTTGAGATGAGGAAAGAATCCCACGGTTAAATGTGGACGGGATCAGTCCTCCCGGTACCTCTGACCAGCACAGGAACCGTTTTACCAGGCTGCCATAGTGACCATCCTTTTACCACAGGCCCCCGCACGAGGGAAGACATCGGTCAGTGTATGACCCCGGCCCCCACCGCGATCCCGGCCTGTTGGTTGCTCCCTGACCCCCATCTCACTGCCGATTGGTTGCTCCCTGTCCCGTTCTCGCTGCCTATTGGTTGCTCCCTGTCCCCTTTTCGCTGCCTATTGGTTGCTCCCTGTCCCCTTCTCGCTGCCTATTGGTTGCTCCCTGTCCCCTTCTTGCTGCCTATTGGTTGCTCCCTGTCCCCTTCTCGCTGCCTATTGGTTGCTCCCTGTCCCCTTCTCGCTGCCTATTGGTTGCTCCCTGTCCCCTTCTCGCTGCCTATTGGTTGCTCCCTGTCCCTGTCTCACTGCCTATCGGTTGCTAGCTCACTTGGTTGTCGGATGTTTGTCGTACGACACGCTATGAAAGGAATGACCCCGGGCTCACTGGACACTGGCCCCGGGCTCACTGGACACTGGCCCCGGGCTCACTGGACCCTGACCCCGGGCTCACTGGACACTGACCCCTCAGATCTACATACCACGTTTTGCTTTGATCTCCTGAGTCGAGAGCGTTGAGGGGAGCTCTAATTGAGGTGTTTAAAATGATTGGATAGGGTAGCTAGAGAGAAACTATTTTATCTGGTTGTGGGGTGGGTGGGGAGTCCAGAACAAGGAGAGACAATATTACAATGAAGCTGGGCTGTTCAGAGGTGATGCCAGGAAGCACTTCTTCACACAGAAGGTAGGGGAAATCTGGAACTCTCCCCTCGAGAGCTGTGGATCCTGGGCTTCAATTGGAGCTTTCAAGACAAAGATTGATAGATTTTTGTTGGGTAAGGATATCGAGGGATATGGAACCAAGGCGGGTAAATTGAGTTGTGATACAGATCAGCCATCATTAATTAACTGGGGGAACAGGCTCTCGAGGGTTTGAATGGCCTCCTCCTGTTCCTATGTTTCTAGTCCCAGTTGTGTCACACCCAGGCTTTGCTCTGCTGTGTAAGGTCCATGTGGTGCAAGTGCTTGAGAGAGTGAGTGTGTGAACATAAGAAGCAGGAGTAGGCCATTCGGCCCCTCGAGCCTGCTCCGCCATTCAATAAGATCATGGCTGATCTGATCTTGGCCTCAACTCCACTTCCTTGCCCGCTCCCCATAACCCTTGACTCCCCTGTATCTCAAAATCAGTCAATCTCCACCATGAATATATTCACTGACTCCGCCTCCACAGCTCTCTGGGGTAGAGAATTCCAAAGCTTCACGACCCTCTGAGAGAAGAAATTCCTCCTCATCTCCGTTTTAAATGCGCAACCCCTTATTCTGAAACTATGCCCCCTAGTTCTAGATTCCCCCACAAGGGGAAACATCCTCTCTGCATCTACCCTGTCAAGCCCCCTCAGAATCTTATATGTTTCCATAAGATCCCCTCTCATTCTTCTAAACTCCAATGAGTATAGGCCCAAACTGCTCAACCTTTCCTCATAAGACAACCCTTTCAACTCAGGAATCAACCTCGTGAACCTTCTCTGAACTGCCTCCAATATCCTTCCTTAAATAAGGAGACCAAAACTGTACGCAGTACTCTAGGTGTGGTCTTACCAACGCCCTGTACAGTTGTAGCAAGACTTCCCTACTTTTATACTCCACACCCCCTTGCAATAAAGGCCAACACTCCATTTGCCTTCCTAATTACTTGCTGTACCTGCATGCTAACTTTTTGTGTTTCATGTACAAGGACCCCCAGATCCCTCTGTACCGTAGCATTTTGTAGTCTCCATTTAAATAATAATTTGCTTTTTTATTGTTCCGACCAAAGTGGATAACCTCACATTTTCCCACATTATACTCCATCTGCCAAATTTTTGCCCACTCACTTAGCCTGTCTATATCCCTTTGCAGAACACCACCACCTTGTGTTTGACTAAACTAATTGAATTTTTTGATGAAGTAACAGAGAGGATTGATGAAGGGAATACAATGGATGTTGTCTACGTGGATTTTAGGAAGGCGTTTGACAAAGTACCACATAGAAGGCTGATTAACAAAATTGAGGCTCATGGAATAGGTGGGTCAGCGGCAGCATGAATAAGGAATTGGCTTAAGGACAGAAAACAGCGAGTTGTGGTAAATGGCTGTTTTTCAGACTGGAGGATGGTAGACAGTGGTGTTCCCCAAGGGTCAGTGCTGGGGCCACTGCTTTTTATAATATATATAAATGACCTGGATATTGGAATACAGAGTAGAATTTCTAAATTTGCCGATGACACCAAACTTGGGGGTGTGGCAAACAGTGAGGATGACACCAATCGACTGCAACAGGACATAGAAAGGCTAGCAGAATGGGCAGACAAGTGGCAGATGGAATTTAATACAGAGAAGTGTGAGGTGGTGCATTTTGGCAGAAGGAACAGGGAGAGGCAATATACATTAAATGGCACAGTTTTAAAGAGTGTGCAGGGACAGAGGGACCTGGGAGTTAATGTGCATAGGTCCCTGAAGGTGGCAGGACATATTGAGAGAATGGTTAACAAAGCATATGGGATCTTGGGCTTCATAAATAGAGGTATTGAGTACAAAAGTAGAGAAGTTATGCTGAACCTTTATAAAGCGCTGGTTAGGCCACAGCTGGAGTATTGCGTCCAGTTCTGGTCACCACACTTTAGGAAGGATGTGAAGGCCCTTGAGAGGGTGCAGAGGAGATTTACCAGAATGGTTCTGGTGATGGGGGATCTTAGCTACAAGGACAGGTTGGAGAAGCTGGATTTGTTTTCATTTGAGCAAAGGAGGTTGAGGGGTGATTTGATAGAGGTGTACAAGATTATGACGGGTTTGGATAGGCTAGACGGGGAAAGGCTGTTCCCACTAGTTGATGGTACAAGGACTAGGGGACACAGATTTAAGGTTTTGGGCAAGAGATACAGGGGGGGGGGGATGTGAGGAAAAACTTTTTTATGCAGCGAGTGGTGATGACCTGGAATTCGCTGCCGACGGAAGTGGTGGAAGCGGAGACACTCAATGTTTTCAAGGGGAGACCGGATAGGCACTTGAGGGAAATAAAGTTACAGGGCTGCGGGGTTATGGGACTGACTGAATTACTCAACAGAGAGCCGGCACGGCCTTCCTCTGTGCCGTATGACTCTATGACGTCTAAGTTCCCCTCCAAGTCACACACCATCCTGACTTGGAAATATATCGCCGATCCTTCATCGTCGCTGGGTCAAAATCCTGGAACTCCCTCCCTAACAGCACTGTGGGAGCACCTTCACCACATGGACTGCAGCGGTTCAAGAAGGCGGCTCACCACCACCTTCTCAAGGGCAGTTAGGGATGGGCAATAAATGCTGGCATTGCCAGCGATGCCCACATCCCATAAACAAATTTTAAAAAAAATTCTGTGTCCTCTTCACAACTTGCTTTCCCACCTATCTTTGTATCATCAGCAAATTTGGCTACAATACACTCGGTTCCTTCGTCCAAGTCATTAATATAGATTGTAAATAGTTGAGGCCCCAGCACTGATCACTGTGACACCCCACTAGTTACAGTTTGCCAACCTGAAAATTACCCATTTATCCTGAATCTCTGTTTTTTGTTAGTTAGCCAATCCTCTATCCATGCTAATATATTACCCCCAACCCCGTGAGCTCTTATCTTGTGCATTAACCTTTTATGTGGCACCTTATCGAATGCCTTCTGG
The DNA here is from genome assembly GCA_030390025.1 of Squalus acanthias. NCBI lineage: Eukaryota > Metazoa > Chordata > Chondrichthyes > Squaliformes > Squalidae > Squalus > Squalus acanthias. The sequence continues at coordinate 135,930 of JASTWF010000239.1, forward strand.
AAATCCAAATACACAACATCTACTGGTTCACCTTTATCCACCCTGCTCGTTACATCCTCAAAGACTCTAGCAAATTTGTCAAACATGATTTCCCTTTCATAAAACCATGCTGACTCTGCTTGATTGTATTATGATTTGCTAAATGTCCTGCTACTACTTCCTTAATAATGGACACCAGCATTTTCCCAATGACAAATGTTAGGCTAACTGGTCTATAGTTTCCTGCTTTCTGCCGCCCTCATTTCTGGAATAGGGGCATTACATTTCCGGTGTGTGTGTGTGTGTGTGTGTGTGTGTGTGTGTGTGTGTGAGAGAGAGAGAGAGAGAGAGAGAGTGCGGGTGGGTGAGAGGGAGAGTGTGTGCGCGCGAGGGTGAGAGAGAAAGAGTGTGTGAGAGAGTGTGTGTGTGTATGAGATTGTGTGTGTGTGTGTATATGTATGTGAGGGTGAGAGTGAGAGAGAGTGTGTGTGTGTGTGAGAGAGGGAGTGTGAGGGAGAGCGAGAGACTGGGTGTGAGAGAGAGTGAGTGCGGACGTGAGAGAGAGTGAGTGCGGGCGTGAGAGAGAGAGAGTGCGGGCGTGAGAGAGTGAGCGCGGGCGTGAGAGAGAGAGAGTGCGGGCGTGATAGAGAGAGAGAGTGCGGGCGTGAGAGAGAGAGTGCGGGCGTGAGAGAGAGAGAGTGCGGGCGTGAGAGAGAGAGTGCGCGGGCGAGAGAGAGAGAGAGCGCGGGCGAGAGAGAGAGAGAGCGCGGGCGTGAGAGAGAGAGAGCGCGGGCGCGAGAGAGAGAGAGCGCGGGCGTGAGAGAGAGAGAGCGCGGGCGTGAGAGAGAGAGAGCGCGGGCGTGAGAGAGAGAGAGCGCGGGCGTGAGAGAGAGAGAGCGCGGGCGTGAGAGAGAGAGAGCGCGGGCGTGAGAGAGAGAGAGCGCGGGCGTGAGAGAGAGAGAGCGCGGGCGCGAGAGAGAGAGAGCGCGGGCGCGAGAGAGAGAGAGCGCGGGCGCGAGAGAGAGAGAGAGCGCGGGCGCGAGAGAGAGAGAGCGCGGGCGCGAGAGAGAGAGAGCGCGGGCGCGAGAGAGAGAGAGCGCGGGCGCGAGAGAGAGAGAGCGCGGGCGTGAGAGAGAGAGAGCGCGGGCGTGAGAGAGAGAGAGCGCGGGCGTGAGAGAGAGAGAGCGCGGGCGTGAGAGAGAGAGAGCGCGGGCGTGAGAGAGAGAGCGCGGGCGTGAGAGGGAGAGCGCGGGCGTGAGAGAGAGCGAGCGCGGGCGAGAGAGAGAGAGCGAGCGCGGGCGAGAGAGAGAGAGCGCGGGCGAGAGAGAGAGAGAGCGCGGGCGAGTGAGAGAGAGAGAGAGCGCGGGCGTGTGAGAGAGAGAGAGAGCGCGGGCGTGTGAGAGAGAGAGAGAGCGCGGGCGTGTGAGAGAGAGAGAGAGCGCGGGCGTGTGAGAGAGAGAGAGAGAGCGCGGACGTGTGAGAGAGAGAGAGAGCGCGGGCGTGTGAGAGAGAGAGAGAGCGCGGGCGTGTGAGAGAGAGAGAGAGCGCGGGCGTGTGAGAGAGAGAGAGAGCGCGGGCGTGTGAGAGAGAGAGAG
>JASTWF010000239.1:137703-175787 GCA_030390025.1 Squalus acanthias
GCGGGTGTGTGTGTGTGAGAGAGAGAGCGGGTGTGTGTGTGAGAGAGAGCGGGTGTGTGTGTGAGAGAGCGGGTGTGTGTGAGAGAGAGCGGGTGTGTGTGAGAGAGAGCGGGTGTGTGTGAGAGCGGTGTGTGTGTGAGAGAGAGCGGGTGTGTGTGTGAGAGAGAGCGGGTGTGTGTGTGAGAGAGAGCGGTGTGTGTGAGAGAGAGCGGGTGTGTGTGTGTGTGAGAGAGCGGGTGTGTGTGTGAGAGAGCGGGCGTGTGTTGAGAGAGAGAGAGCGGGTGTGTGTGTGAGAGAGAGAGCGGGTGTGTGTGAGAGAGAGCGCGGGTGTGTGTGAGAGAGAGCGGGTGTGTGTGTGAGAGAGAGCGGGTGTGTGTGTGTGAGAGAGAGCGGGTGTGTGTGTGAGAGAGAGCGGGGGTGTGTGTGTGAGAGAGAGCGGGTGTGTGTGTGTGAGAGAGAGCGGGTGTGTGAGAGAGAGCGCGGGTGTGTGTGAGAGAGAGAGCGGGTGTGTGAGAGAGAGCGCGGGTGTGTGTGAGAGCGGGTGTGTGTGAGAGAGAGAGCGGGTGTGGTGTGAGAGAGCGGGTGTGTGTGTGAGAGAGAGCGGGTGTGTGTGAGAGAGAGAGCGGGTGTGTGTGAGAGAGAGAGCGGGTGTGTGTGAGAGAGAGAGAGCGGGTGTGTGTGTGTGAGAGAGCGGGGGTGTGTGTGAGAGAGCGGGTGTGTGTGTGAGAGAGAGCGGTGTGTGTGTGAGAGAGAGCGGGTGTGAGAGAGAGAGAGAGAGCGGGTGTGTGAGAGAGAGCGGGTGTGGGTGTGTGTGAGAGAGAGCGGGTGTGTGTGTGAGAGAGAGCGGGTGTGAGAGAGAGAGAGAGCGGGTGTGTGAGAGAGAGCGGGTGTGGGTGTGTGTGAGAGAGAGCGGGTGTGGGTGTGTGAGAGAGAGAGCGGGTGTGTGTGTGTGAGAGAGAGAGCGGGTGTGTGTGAGAGAGAGCGGGTGTGTGTGTGTGAGAGAGCGGGTGTGTGTGAGAGAGAGAGCGGGTGTGTGTGTGTGAGAGAGAGCGGGTGTGTGTGTGTGAGAGAGAGCGGGTGTGTGTGTGAGAGAGAGCGGGTGTGTGAGAGAGAGAGAGCGGGTGTGTGTGTGAGAGAGAGCGGGTGTGTGTGTGAGAGAGAGAGCGGGTGTGTGTGAGAGAGAGAGGCGGGTGTGTGTGTGAGAGAGAGCGGGTGTGTGTGAGAGAGAGAGCGGGTGTGTGTGTGAGAGAGCGGGTGTGTGAGAGAGAGAGAGCGGGTGTGTGTGAGAGAGAGAGCGGGTGTGTGTGTGAGAGAGAGCGGGTGTGTGTGTGTGAGAGAGAGCGGGTGTGTGTGTGTGAGAGAGAGCGGGTGTGTGTGTGAGAGAGAGCGGGTGTGTGTGAGAGAGAGAGCGGGTGTGTGTGTGAGAGAGCGGGTGTGTGTGTGAGAGAGCGGGTGTGTGTGTGTGAGAGAGAGAGCGGGTGTGTGTGTGAGAGAGAGAGAGCGGGTGTGTGAGAGAGAGAGAGCGGGTGTGTGTGTGTGTGTGTGAGAGAGAGCGGGTGTGTGTGAGAGAGAGAGCGGGTGTGTGTGTGTGAGAGAGCGGGTGTGTGTGTGTGTGAGAGAGAGCGGGTGTGTGTGTGAGAGAGAGCGGGTGTGTGTGAGAGAGAGCGGGTGTGTGTGAGAGAGAGAGCGGGTGTGTGTGTGTGAGAGAGCGGGTGTGTGTGTGAGAGAGCGGGTGTGTGTGTGTGAGAGAGAGAGAGCGGGTGTGTGTGTGTGTGTGAGAGAGCGGGTGTGTGTGTGTGTGTGAGAGAGCGCGGGTGTGTGTGTGTGAGAGAGCGGGTGTGTGTGTGTGTGAGAGAGCGCGGGTGTGTGTGTGAGAGAGAGCGGGTGTGTGTGTGAGAGAGCGGGTGTGTGTGTGAGAGAGAGCGGGTGTGTGTGTGAGAGAGCGGGTGTGTGTGTGTGAGAGAGAGCGGGTGTGTATGTGTGTGAGAGAGAGCGGGTGTGTGTGAGAGAGAGAGCGGGTGTGTGAGAGAGAGAGCGGGTGTGTGTGTGTGAGCAGGTGTGTGTGTGTGAGAGAGCGGGTGTGTGTGAGAGAGAGAGACAGCGGGTGTGTGTGTGAGAGAGAGCGGGTGTGTGTGTGAGAGAGAGCGGGTGTGTGTGTGTGAGATAGAGAGCGGGTGTGTGTGAGAGAGAGAGCGGGTGTGTGTGTGTGAGAGAGAGCGGGTGTGTGTGAGAGAGAGAGCGGGTGTGTGTGTGTGAGAGAGCGGGTGTGTGTGTGAGAGAGCGGGTGTGTGTGTGAGAGAGCGCGGGTGTGTGTGAGAGAGAGCGGGGGTGTGTGTGAGAGAGAGCGGGTGTGTGTGTGAGAGAGAGCGGGGGGGATAAGTGTGGTGTGTGTGAGAGCGCGGGTGTGTGTGTGTGAGAGCGCGGGTGTGTGTGTGAGAGAGAGAGCGGGTGTGTGTGTGAGAGAGCGGGTGTGTGTGTGTGAGAGCGGGTGTGTGTGTGAGAGAGCGGGTGTGTGTGTGAGAGAGCGGGTGTGTGTGTGTGAGAGAGAGCGCGGGTGTGTGTGTGAGAGAGAGAGAGCGGGTGTGAGAGAGAGAGAGCGGGTGTGTGTGTGTGTGTGTGAGAGAGAGCGGGTGTGTGTGAGAGAGAGAGCGGGTGTGTGTGTGTGAGAGAGCGGGTGTGTGTGTGTGTGAGAGAGAGCGGGTGTGTGTGTGAGAGAGAGCGGGTGTGTGAGAGAGAGAGCGGGTGTGTGTGTGTGAGAGAGCGGGTGTGTGTGTGAGAGAGCGGGTGTGTGTGTGTGAGAGAGAGAGAGCGGGTGTGTGTGTGTGTGAGAGAGCGCGGGTGTGTGTGTGAGAGAGAGCGGGTGTGTGTGTGAGAGAGCGGGTGTGTGTGTGAGAGAGAGCGGGTGTGTGTGTGAGAGAGCGGGTGTGTGTGTGTGAGAGAGAGCGGGTGTGTATGTGTGTGAGAGAGAGCGGGTGTGTGTGAGAGAGAGAGCGGGTGTGTGAGAGAGAGAGCGGGTGTGTGTGTGTGAGCAGGTGTGTGTGTGTGAGAGCGGGTGTGTGTGAGAGAGAGAGACAGCGGGTGTGTGTGTGAGAGAGAGCGGGTGTGTGTGAGAGAGAGCGGGTGTGTGTGTGTGAGATAGAGAGCGGGTGTGTGTGAGAGAGAGAGCGGGTGTGTGTGTGTGAGAGAGAGCGGGTGTGTGTGAGAGAGAGAGCGGGTGTGTGTGTGTGAGAGAGCGGGTGTGTGTGTGAGAGACCGGGTGTGTGTGTGAGAGAGCGCGGGTGTGTGTGAGAGAGAGCGGGGGTGTGTGTGAGAGAGAGCGGGTGTGTGTGTGAGAGAGAGCGGGGGGGTGTGTGTGAGAGCGCGGGTGTGTGTGTGTGAGAGCGCGGGTGTGTGTGTGAGAGAGAGAGCGGGTGTGTGTGTGTGTGAGAGCGGGTGTGTGTGTGAGAGAGCGGGTGTGTGTGTGAGAGAGAGCGGGTGTGTGTGTGAGAGAGCGGGTGTGTGTGTGAGAGAGCGGGTGTGTGTGTGAGAGAGCGCGGGTGTGTGTGAGAGAGAGCGGGGGTGTGTGTGAGAGAGCGGGGGGGTGTGTGTGAGAGAGAGAGCGGGGGTGTGTGTGTGAGAGCGGGGGTGTGTGTGTGATAGAGCGGGGGGGTGTGTGTGAGAGCGCGGGTGTGTGTGTGTGAGAGCGCGGGTGTGTGTGTGTGAGCGCGGGTGTGTGTGTGAGAGAGAGAGCGGGTGTGTGTGTGAGAGAGCGGGTGTGTGTGTGAGAGAGCGGGTGTGTGTGTGAGAGCGCGGGTGTGTGTGAGAGAGCGAGCGAGCGTGGGGGTGAGAGAGAGAGCGTGTTGGTGAGAGTTACAGCGCTGGTGTGTCTGAGAGAGAGTGGGCGTGAGAGCGTGAGTGTGGTATGAAGGGCCTGTGGACGGTGAGCTGTCGAATGTATGGATGACCAGGCTCTGTGCTATTTGATAAGCAGTGCTTGCAGTGACGGGCTGTGCTAACCTGCTCTTGTTGTGTCTGTAGCTAACACTAACAATACATCGTCAGACCGGTGGTCTGGGAATCAGCATCGCTGGCGGAAAAGGCTCAACCCCGTACAAGGGGGAGGACGAGGTAAGTGTGCTTCAGAGTGACGTGTAGTTGGTGGCACTCATTCAGTGTCAGCGTCAGTGGCCAAGCCTGGTCTCAGAGTATGGAGTGGCGAGATGTGGAGGAAACCACCTATTGGACTGTGGGGACCTGACCCAACACACCCTACGCTACCCCAACTCGCCCGCCCTTACAATGCCCTTAGCATTTAAAGAATTAATACATAATTTACCACAAATATATATTCCTTCAAGGCACAAAAACCCCACAGGAAAAGTGGTCCAACCGTGGCTAAGAAGAGAAGTTAAAGATAGTATTAGGTCAAAGGAAGAGGCTTATAATGTTGCCAAAAAGAGTAGTAAGCTTGAGGTAACAACAGAAAATGCTGGAAACACTCAGCAGGTCAGGCAGCATCGAGGAGAGAGAAACAGAGTCAACGTTTCGGGTCGAGGACCCTTCGTCAGACCTCTTGCTTGAGGATTGGCAGGATTTTAGAATTCAGCAAAGGAGGATCGAAAGTAAATGTGGGTCCCTTACAGGCTGAGACAGGAGAAATTATAATGGGGAATAAGGAAATAGCAGAGAAATTAAACAAATACTTTGTGTCTGTCTTCACGGAAGAAGACGCAAAAAACTTCCTGGAAATAGTGGAGAGCCAAGGATCCAGCAAGAATGAGGAACTGAAACATATTAGTATTGGTAAAAAAAATAGTACTGGAGAAATTAATGGGACTGAAAGCCGATAAATCCCCTGGACCTGATGACCTACATCCTAGGGTTTTGAAAGAGGTGGCTACAGAGATAGTGGATGCATTGGTTGTCATTTTCCAAAATTCCATAGATTCTAGACCCTTTCCTGCGGATTGGAAGTTTGCAAATGTAACCCCACTAACGGGGAAAAACAGACCAGCTAGCCTGACATCAGTTGTAGGGAAAATGCTAGAATCTATTATTAAGGACGTGGTAACAGGGCACTTAGAAAATAATAATAGGATTGGGCAGAGTCAACACGGATTTATGAAAGGGAAATTGTGTTTGACAAATCTGTTCGAGTTTATTGAGGTTGTAACTAGCAGAATCGATAAGGGGGAACCAGTGGATGTGGTGTATTTGGATTTTCAGAAGGTATTCGATAACGTGCCACGCAAGAGGTTATTAAACAAAATTAGGGTTCATGGGATTGGGGGTGATATACTAGCATGGATTGAGGATTGGTTAACGGACAGAAAACAGAGAGTAGGAATAAACGGGTCATTTTCGGGTTGGCAGGCTGTAACTAGTGGGGTACCGCAAGGATCAGTGCTTAGGCCTCAGCTATTCACAATCTACATCAATGATTTGGATGAGGGGACCAAATATAATATATCCAAGTTTGCTGATGATACAAAGCTGGGTGGGAATGTAAGTTGTGAGGAGGATGCAAGGAGACTTCCAGGGGATATGGACAGGCTAAGTGGGTGGGCAAGAACATGGCAAATGGAATATAATGCGGAGAAATATGAAGCTATCCACTTTGGTAGGAAAAATAGAAAAGCAGAGTATTTTTTAAATGGTGAGCGATTGGGAGTATAAGAGGATTTGAGTATAAGAGTAAAGATGTCTTACTGCAATTATATAGGGCCCTGGTGAGACCATACCTGGAGTATTGTGTACAGTTTTGGTCTCCTTACCTAAGGAAGGATATACTTGCCATAGAGGGAGTGCAACGAAGGTTCACCAGACTGGTTCCTGGGATGGGGGATTGTCCTATGAGGACAGATTGAGTAGACTAGGCCTATATTCTCTCGAGTTTAGAAGAATGAGAGGTGATCTCATTGAAACATACAAAATTCTTACAGGGCTTGACAGGGTAGATGCAGGGAGGATGTTTCCCCTGGCTGGGGAGTCTAGAACCAGAGGTCACAGACTCAGAATAAGGGGTCGGCCATTTAGGACTGAGATGAGGAGAAATTTCTTCACTCATCTTTGGAATTCTCTACCCCAGAGGGCTGTGAATGCTCAGTCGTTGAGTATATTCAAGACAGAGATCGATAGTATTTTGAATATTAAGGGATTTAAGGGATATGGAGATCGGGCGGGAAAGTGGAGTTGAGGTAGAAGATCAGCCATGATCTTATTGAATGGCGGAGCAGGCTCGAGGGGCTGAATGGCCGACTCCTGCTCCTATTTCTTATGTACCCTAGCCGCCCTTACCCGTCCCCCCTGCCTGCCCTTGCCCGTCCCCCGCCCTTACCCGTCACCCCGATTTGGTTGCAATAAGTTGTTATTTCTGAAGCTCCAGTGCAGGGGACTGCGGTTGGAGGTCTCCAGGGCGTGGGGCTGGTAGGCCTGTGTATGATGTGTGGGCACCGTGTATGATGTGGGGATGGTTGGGAGTCCCCTCACTCCGCAATCTGGTACCCCCTGCGCTGGTGAGGTGCTGGCAGGTCGGCTCGGGTCGGCTGACGGGGAAAGCAGACTGCTGAAGTGTCTACGAATGCTCTTTCTGTGTGTTTCAGGGAATCTTCATCTCTCGGGTGTCGGAGGAGGGGCCAGCAGCTCAGGCAGGAGTGCGAGTTGGAGATAAGCTGCTCGAGGTCAGCACCATCTACCGTAGTGACAACTATTAATGCGTGTCGTGAGAAAAGACCAGAGGGCCCCATTAAAGCACCGGACCGTCTGTTCCCCAGCTCTGGGCCGTCTGTCCCGTTTTCCCCGGGCCGTCTTTCTTTTCCCCTCCCCCGGGCCGTCTGTCGTCTCCCCACCCCTCCCCCAGGCCGTCTGTCCCGTGCCCCCTCCCCCCGGACCCGCAATTTGTCCCCATGTCTAACCCGTAGTCCTGGGTGGAGGGTATGGGTGGCGAGGTGACTGATGCCACTGTCTTTCCTTGCCCCAGGTGAATGGCGTGGGTCTGCGAGATGCTGAGCACCACAGGGCAGTGGAGGCATTGCGGAGCTCGGGGGGCTCGGTAACCATGACAATACTGCGGGAGAGGATGGTGGAGCCGGAGAACGCCATCACCATGACCCCACTGCGCCCCGAGGATGACTACGCACCGAGAGACCGACGCACTGGGCTGAGGTTCCTTACGGAGCCCGAGACTGGAGCCGTACAGGAGCAGTACTCCACCTCGCTGGCACGTAACGAGAAAGGGCTCGGCTTCAGCATCGCTGGGGGAAAGGGATCAACACCGTACAAAGCAGGAGACACGGTGCGTTCTGGACCTGTGTAAACCGACAGAACGTGGGGGGCGAGGGTCGGGGCCTGTATATGTGACCTGAGTGTCTAACCCGGGCTGTGTGTGAATGGAGTGTCTAACCCGGGCTGTGTGTGACATGAGTGTCTAACCCGGGCTGTGTGTGACCTGAGTGTCTAACCCGGGCTGTGTGTGACATGAGTGTCTAACCCGGGCTGTGTGTGACATGAGTGTCTAACCCGGGCTGTGTGTGACCTGAGTGTCTAACCCGGGCTGTGTGTGACCTGAGTGTCTAACCCGGGCTGTGTCTGACCTGAGTGTCTAACCCGGGCTGTGTGTGACCTGAGTGTCTAACCCGGGCTGTGTGTGACCTGAGTGTCTAACCCGGGCTGTGTGTGACCTGAGTGTCTAACCCGGGCTGTGTGTGACCTGAGTGTCTAACCCGGGCTGTGTGTGACCTGAGTGTCTAACCCGGGCTGTGTGTGACCTGAGTGTCTAACCCGGGCTGTGTGTGACCTGAGTGTCTAACCCGGGCTGTGTGTGACCTGAGTGTCTAACCCGGGCTGTGTGTGAATGGGGTGTCTAACCCGGGCTGTGTGTGACCTGAGTGTCTAACCCGGGCTGAGTGTCTAACCCGGGCTGTGTGTGACCTGAGTGTCTAACCCGGGCTGTGTGTGAATGGGGTGTCTAACCCGGGCTGTGTGTGAATGGGGTGTCTAACCCGGGCTATGTGTGACTGAGTGTCTAACCCGGGCTGTATGTGAATGTAGTGTCTAACCCGGGCTGTGTGTGAATGGGGTGTCTAACCCGGGCTATGTGTGACCTGAGTGTCTAACCCGGGCTGTGTGTGAATGGGGTGTCTAACCCGGGCTGTGTGTGACCTGAGTGTCTAACCCGGGCTGTGTGTGAATGTAGTGTCTAACCCGGGCTGTATGTGAATGTAGTGTCTAACCCGGGCTGTGTGTGAATGTAGTGTCTAACCCGGGCTATATGTGAATGTAGTGTCTAACCCGGGCTTTATGTGAATGTAGTGTCTAACCCGGGCTGTATGTGAATGTAGTGTCTAACCCGGGCTGTGTGTGACCTGAGTGTCTAACCCGGGCTGTATGTGAATGTAGTGTCTAACCCGGGCTGTATGTGAATGTAGTGTCTAACCCGGGCTGTGTGTGAATGGGGTGTCTAACCCACGCTGTGTGTGACCTGAGTGTCTAACCCGGGCTGTGTGTGAATGTAGTGTCTAACCCGGGCTGTGTGTGAATGTAGTGTCTAACCCGGGCTGTGTGTGAATGGGGTGTCTAACCCGGGCTGTGTGTGACCTGAGTGTCTAACCCGGGCTGTGTGTGACCTGAGTGTCTAACCCGGGCTGTGTGTGAATGGGGTGTCTAACCCGGGCTGTGTGTGAATGTAGTGTCTAACCCGGGCTGTGTGTGAATGTAGTGTCTAACCCGGGCTGTGTGTGAATGGGGTGTCTAACCCGGGCTGTGTGTGACCTGAGTGTCTAACCCGGGCTGTGTGTGACCTGAGTGTCTAACCCGGGCTGTGTGTGAATGGGGTGTCTAACCCGGGCTGTGTGTGAATGGGGTGTCTAACCCGGGCTATGTGTGACCTGAGTGTCTAACCCGGGCTGTATGTGAATGTAGTGTCTAACCCGGGCTGTATGTGAATGTAGTGTCTAACCCGGGCTGTGTGTGAATGGGGTGTCTAACCCGGGCTGTGTGTGACGTGAGTGTCTAACCCGGGCTGTGTGTGAATGTAGTGTCTAACCCGGGCTGTGTGTGAATGTAGTGTCTAACCCGGGCTGTGTGTGAATGGGGTGTCTAACCCGGGCTGTGTGTGACCTGAGTGTCTAACCCGGGCTGTGTGTGACCTGAGTGTCTAACCCGGGCTGTGTGTGAATGGGGTGTCTAACCCGGGCTGTGTGTGAATGGGGTGTCTAACCCGGGCTGTGTGTGACCTGAGTGTCTAACCCGGGCTGTGTGTGAATGGGGTGTCTAACCCGGGCTGTGTGTGAATGGGGTGTCTAACCCGGGCTGTGTGTGACCTGAGTGTCTAACCCGGGCTGTGTGTGAATGTGGTGTCTAACCCGGGCTGTGTGTGAATGGGGTGTCTAACCCGGGCTGTGTGTGAATGGGGTGTCTAACCCGGGCTGTGTGTGACCTGAGTGTCTAACCCGGGCTGTGTGTGACCTGAGTGTCTAACCCGGGCTGTGTGTGAATGGGGTGTCTAACCCGGGCTGTGTGTGAATGGGGTGTCTAACCCGGGCTGTGTGTGAATGGGGTGTCTAACCCGGGCTGTGTGTGAATGGGGTGTCTTACCCGGGCTGTGTGTGAATGGGGTGTCTAACCCGGGCTGTGTGTGAATGGGGTGTCTAACCCGGGCTGTGTGTGAATGGGGTGTCTTACCCGGGCTCTGTGTGAATGGGGTGTCTAACCCGGGCTGTGTGTGAATGGGGTGTCTTACCCGGGCTGTGTGTGACCTGAGTGTCTAACCCGGGCTGTGTGTGAATGGGGTGTCTAACCCGGGCTGTGTGTGAATGGGGTGTCTAACCCGGGCTGTGTGTGAATGGGGTGTCTAACCCGGGCTGTGTGTGAATGGGGTGTCTTACCCGGGCTGTGTGTGAATGGGGTGTCTAACCCGGGCTGTGTGTGAATGGGGTGTCTAACCCGGGCTGTGTGTGAATGGGGTGTCTTACCCGGGCTCTGTGTGAATGGGGTGTCTAACCCGGGCTGTGTGTGAATGGGGTGTCTTACCCGGGCTGTGTGTGAATGGAGTGTCTAACCCGGGCTGTGTGTGAATGGGGTGTCTAACCCGGGCTGTGTGTGAATAGGGTGTCTTACCCGGGCTGTGTGTGAATGGAGTGTCTAACCCGGGCTGTGTCTTGTTGCAGGCGATCTTCATCTCGCGGTTAGCAGAAGGTGGATCTGCCCACAGGGACGGGATCCTGCAAGTGGGAGACCGGGTGATCTCGGTAAGTGCTCTCGGCTCCCCTATTGGGAAGGTGTGACCCACCAGCCGTGCCGCCAACCGGTGGGTTGTACCCACTGTTCCCAGTACGCTGCGCTTTGTTCCACGCGGCCTGTTTCTTGTAATGCACGGTCCCTTTAAATTTCTGCGCCTGCGCGGTATTTACAGTGTAAAAGCCGGTGAGTGGCCTGCGCAGGACCTCGCAGATGACTGCACGACCGCGCATGCACCTTAGGGGGAACATTGGTTGTACCGTGTGGACCGAGGCTGTGGGTGATCGCCGGAAGCGTTCTGTTCTGTCTACCGCGCGCCGGAAGCGTTCTGTTCTGTCTACCGCGGGTCTCCTGATTGAATGCCCTCGGTGTGTCGTGCTCCCTTGGCATTCCATTCCCCCCCCCCGCTCTCGGCATGCCCTGACCCACACCCCCGCCCTCAACCCGCACCAGTCTGCTCGAAGTGCCACTCCGAGCTGGTACACGAGGTGCCGCCTGCTCATCCCTCCGACTGCTGGCTCACTGGTGGAACGGTTCTGCTCCTCTCATGTGGCAGACTCCCCCAACTCCTGTCTGTACCTGTGTGGAGCTTCACAAGGATTCAGTATCCTCGTCTGTCCCAAGTATGGTCAGGCCCCATCTGGAGCACTGTCTTCCGTTCTGGGCCCCGCACCTCAGGAAGATATATTGGCCTTGGAGGGAGTGCAGCGCTGATTGACCAGAATGATACCTGGACTTAGAGGGTTAAATTATGAGGACAGGTTGCATAAACTAGGCCTCTATTCCCTCAAGTTCAGAAGATTTAAGGGGTGATTTGATTGAGATTCTTAAGATAATTAAAGGAGTTGCTGGAGTAGATGGAGAGAAACTATTTCCTCTGGTGGGGGGAGTTCAGAACAACAGGGGGGCATTAATCTTAAAATTAGAACTAGGCCGTTCAGGAATGATGTCAGGAAGCACTTCTTCACACAAATGATAGTGGAAATCTGGAACTCTCTCCCCCAAAATGCTGGGGGTCAATTGAAAATTTCAAAACTGAAATTGGTAGATTTTTGTTAGGTAAGGGTATCAAGGGTTATGGAACCAAGGGAGGTAGAAGGAGTTAAGATACAGATCAGCCACGATCTAATTGAATGGCGGAAACAGGCTTGAGGGGCTGAATGTTCGTCTCCTGTTCCTATCTTCCTATGTATCTAACCTGCCCTGGGAGTGTTTGATGGGACAGTGTGGAAAATCCACATCAGAGCAGTGGGAGTCATTCAGAAAGGAAATAGAGAGAGTACAGCGCCAACATGTTCCCGTAAAGGTCAAGGGTGGGACCAACAAGCCCAGGGAACCCTGGATGTCAAGGGATATACGAGAATGGATTAGGAAAATAAGGGAGGCTTTTGGCAGATACAAAGGACTAAAAACAGTGGAAGCCCTAGAGGAGTATAGAAAGTGCAGGGGGGTACTTAAAAAAGAAATTAGGAGAGCGAAGAGGGGGCATGAAAAAACACTGGCGGGCAAAATAAAGGAAAATCCCAAGGTGTTTTATAAGTATATTAAGGGCAAGAGGATAACCAGGGAAAGAGTAGGGCCCATTAGGGACCAAAGTGGCAATCTGTGTGTAGAGCCGGAAGATGTAGGTGAGGTTTTAAATGAATATTTTGTATCTGTGTTCACTATGGAGAAGGACGATGTAGGCAAAGAAATCAGGCAGGGGGATTGTGATATACTTGAACAAATTAGCATTGAGAGGGAGGAGGTACTTGCGGTTTTAGCGGGCTTAAAAGTGGATAAATCCCCAGGCCCAGACGCGATGTAACCCAGGCTGCTGTGTGAGGCAAGGGAGGAGATTGCAGGGGCTCTGACACAAATTTTCAGAACCTCTCTGGCCACAGGGGAGGTGCCAGAGGACTGGAGGACAGCTAACGTAGTACCATTATTCAGGAAGGGTAGTAGGGATAAACCAGGGAATTACAGGCCAGAGAGCCTAACAGCAGTGGTAGGGAAATTATTGGAAAAATTTCTGAGGGTCAGAATTAGTCTCCACTTGGAGAGGCAAGGATTAATCGAGGATAGTCAGCATGGCTTTGTCATGATGTGGAGATGCCGGTGTTGGACTGGGGTGGACAAATGTGAGAAGTCTCACAACACCAGGTTATAGTCCAACAGCTTTATTTAAAATCACAAGCTTTCGGAGCACTGCTCCTTTACCTGACGAAGGAGCAGCGCTCCGAAAGCTTGTGATTTCAAATAAAGCTGTTGGACTATAACCTGGTGTTATGCGACTTCTGGCTTTGTCAGGGGGAGATCATGTCTAACCAATTTGATTGAATTTTTCGAGGGGGTGACTAGGTGTCTGCATGAGAGTAGTGCAGTTGATGTAGTCTACATGGACTTCAGTAAGGCTTTTGACAAAGTCCCACATGGGAGACTGGTCAAGAAGGTAAGAGCCCGTGGGATCCAGGGCAATTTGGCACATTGGATCCAAAATTGGCTTAGTGGCAGGAGGCAGAGGGTGATGGTTGAAGGTTGTTTTTGTGACTGGAAGCCTGTGTCCAGTGGTGTACCGCAGGGATCATGCTGGGTCCCTTGTTTGTAGTGTACATTAATGATTTAGATATGAATGTAGGAGGTATGATCAGTAAGTTTGCAGATGACACGAAAATTGGTGGAGTGGTAAATAGCGAGGAGGGAAGCCTCAGGCTACAGGACAATATAGACATAGAAACATAGACAGATTGGTTAGATGGGCAGAACAGTGGCAAATGGAATTTAACCCTGAAAAGTGTGAGGTGATGCATTTTGGGCGGACTAACAAGGCAAGGGAATACACAATGAATGGTAGGACCCTAGGAAGGACAGAGGATCAGAGGGACCTTGGTGTGCATGCACATAGATCCCTGAAGGCAGCAGTACAGGTAGATAAGGTGGTTAAAAAGGCATATGGGATACTTGCCTTCATTAGCCGAGGCATAGAATATAAGTCATGATGAGGAAGGGGCCACGTAAGCTCCGAAAGCTTGTGATTTCAAATAAAACTGTTGGACTATAACCTGGTGTTGTGCGACTTCTCATAGAATATAAGAGCAGGGAGGTTATGATGGAGCTGTACAAAACGCTAGTTAGGCCACAGCTGGAATACTGTGTGCAGTTCTGGTCGCCACACTGTAGGAAGGATGTGATTGCATTAGAGAGGGTGCAGAGGAGATTCACCAGGATGTTACCTGGGCTGGAGCGTTTCAGCTATGAAGAGAGACTGGACAGGCTGAGGTTGTTTTCCTTAGAGCAGAGAAGGCTGAGGGGGGACCTGATTGAGGTGTACAAAATTATGAGGGGCATAGATAGGGTGGGTAGATAGAAAGGAACTTTTCCCCTTAATAGAGGGGTCAATAACCAGGGGGCATAGTTTCATGGTAAGGGGCAGGAGGTTTAGAGGGGATTTGAGGAAAAACTTTTTCACCCAGAGGGTGGTTGGAATCTGGAACTCACTGCCTGAAAGGGTGGTAGAGGCAGGAACCCTCACAACATTCAAGAAGCATTTAGATGAGCACTTGAAACACCATAGCATACAAGGCTACGGACCAAGTGCTGGGAAATTGGATTAGAATAGACAGGGCTTGATGGCCGGCGCTGACACGATGGGCCGAAGGACCTCTTTCTGTGCTGTATAATTCTATGACTCTAGTGTAGAGGCAGCTTTACTCTGTATCTAAACCGTGCTGTACCTGCCCTGGGAGTGTTTGATGGGACAGTGTAGATGGAGCTTCACTCTGTATCTAACCTGTGCTGTACCTGCCCTGGGAGTGTTTGACGGGACAGTGTAGAGGGAGCTTTACTCTGTATCTAACCCCGTGCTGTACCTGCCCTGGGAGTGTTTGACGGGACAGTGTAGAGGGAGGGGCTTGATCTGGGCCCAGCCAGTGTTACTGAAATCGGCAGCATACAGGATACTGATTCTTTGGGGCCTCCTTGTTTCCTCCGGTGACTGACTGCACACACTTACCCTCCCAGCTGTCCCTCACGTGTTTGCTAACTGGTTTTTTTGAGCTGCACAGTGATGGATCCGTTCCCCCTCTTGTCTCTGACTTGCATGTGACTAAATATCCGAGCACTGTGTGGTGGTGGGTTTCTGACATTAATCCGTTGACCTGGTTAACAGCATGGGTTACCAGGGCAACGGCCAATAGTAAGAGCTGTTACTGTGTGGTCAGTGGTGGCTTCTGTCTGCTCTGCGCCAGATCTTTCTGCACTCCTTCACCCCACAGTAAAACCTCCTCTGATTGGTACTAACCCCTCTGAACTCTGCCCTTTGTTTATTGATTTGTTCCCCTTTGCTGTAGTTGTGCATGCCTGCAGGACAGCTGCGATCTCAACCCGGATCCATTATTTTTAAAAGGGAACATGGCTTTCCCGCCGTCTCCATCAGTTTGAAGTTTAAACTCCTGTGTGTAGGGGGAGGGGGGCCACTTGCTGAGCTGCTGTCGGGGGCATTCAGCTCCTCTCTGTGGGTGAGCGCGAGGCAGATGCCCCTTCCTAACGAAGGTCCTTCTTTACTGTTCATTCAGAGAGGAACATTGAAGTGTACAAATAGAGGTGTTCAAAATCATGAATCGTTTTGATAGAGTAGAGAGGGAGAAACTGTCTCGAGGGTCGGTAACCAGAGGACACAGATTTAAGGTAATTGGCAAAACAACCAGAGGCGACACGAGGAAACACTTTTTATGCAGAGAGTTGTTGTGATTTGGAATGCACTGCCACGGGAACGGTAGCATAGTGGTTATGTCACTGGACTAGTAATCCAGAGGCCTGGACTAATGATACGGAGACGTGAGTTCAAATCCCACCACAGCAGCTGGGCAATTTAAATTGAGTTAATTAAATAAATCTGGAATAAAAAGCTAGTATCAGTAATGGTGACCATAAAACTACCGGATTGACGTAAAAACCCATCTGGTTCACTAATGTCCTTGAGGGAAGGAAATCTGCCATCCTTACCCGGTCTGGCCTATATATGACTCCAGACCCACAGCAATGTGGTTGACTCTTAACTGCCCTCTGAAATGGCCCACAGAAACCGCTACAGAAAACAATAAGAATAATAAAACCGGACTGATCACCCGGCTACGGACACGACAATGGCACACCCAGCCCAGTCGACCCTGCAAAGTCCTCCTCACTAACATCTGGAGACCTATGTCAAAATTGGGAGAGCTGTCACACAGATGAGTCAAGCAACAGCCTGACATAGTCATACTCACAGAATCATACCTTTCAGCCAATGTCCCAAACTCCTCCATCACCATCCCTGGGTATGTCCTGTCCCACCGGCAGGACAGACCCACCAGGGGTGGCGGCACAGTGGTATACAGTCGGGAGGGAGTGGCCCTGGGAGTCCTCAACTTTGACTCCAGACCCCATGAAGTCTCATGGCTTCATGAGCAAGGAAACCTCCTGCTGATTACTACCTACCGCCCTCACTTAGCTGATGAATCAGTACTGTTGAACACCACTTGGAAGAAGCACTGAGGGTAGCAAGGACACAGAATGTACTCTGGGTGGGGGACTTCAATGTCCATCACCAAGAGTGGCTCGGTAGCACCACTACTAACCGAGCTGGCCGAGTCCTGAAGGATATAACTGCCAGACTGGGCCTGCGACAGGTGGTGAGAGAACCAACACGAGGGAAAAACCTACTTGACCTCGTCCTCACCAATCTACCTCTTCCGGATGCATCTGCCCATGACTGCATTGGTAGCAGTGACCACCGCACAGTCATTGTGGAGACGAAGACCCGTCTTCACACTGAGGACACCCTCCATCGTGTTGTGTGGCACTACCACCGTGCTAAATGGGATAGATTCAGAACAGATCTAGCAGCTCAAAACTGGGCATCCCTGAGGCGCTGTGGGCCATCAGCGGCAGCAGAAATGTACTCCACCACAATCTGTAACCTCATCGCCCGGCATATCCCTCACTCTACCATTACCACCAAGTCAGGGGACCAACCCTGGTTCAATGAGGAGTGTAGAAGAGCATGCCAGGAGCAGCACCAGGCGTACCTAAAAATTAGGTGCCAACCTGGGGAAGCTGCAACACAGGACTACATGCATGCTAAACAGCGAAAGCAATATGCTATAGACAGAGCTAAGCGATCCCACAATCAATGGATCAGGTCTGCAGTCCTGCCACATCCAGTTGTGAATGGTGGTGGACAATTAAACAACTAACGAGAGGAGGAGGCTCCATGAATATCCCCATCCTCAATGATGGTGGCGCCCAGCACGTGAGTGCAAAAGACAAGGCTGAAGCGTTTGCAACCATCTTCAGCCAGAAGTGCTGAGTGGATGATCCATATCGGCCTCCTCCCGAGGTCCCCACCACCACCACAGAAGCCAGTCTTCAACCAATTCGATTCACTCCACGTGATATCAAGAAATGGCTGATGCACTGGTTACAGCAAAGGCTATGGGCCCTGACAACATCCTGGCTATCGTGCTGAAGATTTGTGCTCCAGAACTAGTTGTGCCTCTAGTCAAGATGTTCCAGTACAGCTACAACACTGGCATCTATCCGACAATGTGGAAAACTGCCAAGGTATGTCCTGTCCACAAAAAGCAGGACAAATCCAACCCAGCCAATTACCGTCCCATCAGTCTACTCGCAATCATCAGCAAAGTGATGGAAGGTGTCGTCGACACTGCTATCAAGCGGCACTTACTCACCAATAACCTGCTCACCGATGCTCAGTTTGGGTTCTGCCAAGACCATTCGGCTCCCGACCTCATTACAGCCTTGGTCCAAACATGGACAAAGGAGCTGAATTCCAGAGGTGAGGTGAGAGTGACTGCCCTTGACATCAAGGCAGCATTTGACCGGGTGTGGCATCAAGGAGCCCTAGTAAAACTGAAGTCAATGGGAATTGGGGGGGAAAAACGCTCCACTGGCTGGAGTCATACCTAGCCCAAAAGAAGATGGTTGTGGTGGTTGGAGGTCAATCATCTCAGGCCCAGGACATTGCTGCAGGAGTTCCTCAGGGCAGTGTCCTAGGCCTAACCATCTTCAGCTGCTTCATCAATGACCTTCCCTCCAACATAAGGTCAGAAATGGGGATGTTTGCTGATGACTGCACAGTGTTCAGCGCCATTCACAACTCCTCAGATAATGAAGCAGTCCATGCCTGTATGCAGCAAGACCTGGACGATGTTCAGGCTTGGGCTGATAAGTGGCAGGTAACATTTGCGCCACACAAGTGCCAGGCAATGAATATCTCCAACAAAGGTTGGAGATAGTCATTATGGAATTCCAATATGGAATATGGTATTGAGATAGAGGAGCAGCCATGATCATATTGAATGGCGGAGCAGGCTCGAAGGGCCGAATGGCCTACTCCTGCTCCTATTTTTCTATGTTTCTGAGAGAGAGTTTAACTACCGCCCCTTGACATTCAACGGCATTACCATCGCCGAATCCCCCACCATCAAAATCCTGGGTGTCACCATTGACCAGAAACTTAACTGGACCAGCCACAGAAATACTGTGGCTACAAGAGCAGGTCAGAGGCTGGGTATTCTGAGGCGAGTGTCTCATCTCCTGACTCCCCAAAGCCTTTCCACCATCTACAAGGCACAAGTCAGGAGTGTGATGGAGTACTCTCCACTTGCCTGGATGAGTGCAGCTCCAACAACACTCAAGAAGCTCAACACCATCCAGGACAAAGCAGCCCGCTTGATTGGCACCCCATCCACCACCTTAAACATTCACTCCCTCCACCACCGGCGTACCGTGGCTGCAGTGTGTACCATCTACAAGATGCACTGCAGCAACTCGCCAAGGCTTCTTCGGCAGCACCTCCCAAACCCGCGACCTCTTCCACTTAGAAGGACAAGGGCAGCAGGCGCATGGGAACATCACCACCTCCAAGTTCCCCTCCAAGTCACACACCATCCTGACTTGGAAATATATTGGCCGTTCCTTCATCGTCGCTGGGTCAAAATCCTGGAACTCCCTCCCTAACAGCGCTGTGGGAGCACCTTCACCACACGGACTGCAGCGGTTCAAGAAGGCGGCTCACCACCACCTTCTTGAGGGCAATTAGGGATGGGCAATAAATGCTGGCCTTGCCGGCGACGCCCACATCCCAGGAATTAATTTTAAAAGAAGGGCGGTGGAAGTAGATTCAGTGTTAACTTTCAGAAGGAAATTGGATAAATATTTGAAGGGGAAACATTTGCAGGTTTCTGGGGAAAGAGCGGGGGTGTGGGACTAATTGGATATCTCTTTCAAACAGCCGGCACAGGCTCGATGGGCCGAATGGCCTCCTTTTGTGGTGTATCATTCTATGCTCCCTTATAATGTTAACAGGCTGCTGACTCAGCTAGAAATCTGTTTCCTCTGGTGGGGGAATCTAGAACAAGGGCCATAACCTTAAACTGAGAGCCAGACCGTTCAGGGATGATGTCAGGAAGCACTTCTTCATGGAAAGGGGAGTGGAAATCTGGAACTCTCTCCCCCAAAGGCTGTGGATGCTGAGGGTCAATTGGAACATTTAAGGCAGATTTTTGTTGGGTAAAGGTATCAAAGGGAAATAGTGCAATGGCGGGAAAATGGCGTTGTGGTACAGATCAGCCGTGGTCCAATAGAATGGCGGAGCAGGCTCAAGGGGCTGAATGGCCTCCTCCTGTCCATATATTCCTCTGTCCTCAGAGTATGGGATATGTGTAACACAGCCCTGTCACTGATACCTCTGCCAGGCCATTAACCAAACTACAGGAGCCCTTTCAAACTGATGGGAACTGAGTAAAAGGATTGATGGGTCTCTAGCTGTCCAGCATCCTACAACCTGCACACCTGTGAGCTCCACTGTGTGTGTGTGTGTGTGTGTGTGTGTGTGTGTGTGAGGGGCTGTGCGTGACGCACTGTTTGGTGACGGGGCATGAACAGTGCACCTCCCCTTCTGGTGCGTGCTGTGTTTCGAGAGTGAGGTGCGGGATCTGCACTCGCTCCGAGGGCTTGTTCACAATTTTCAGCATCCAACATCTCCTGCTTTTTCTCAAAACTGCTCGTTTATTCTCTTTCCCCCACCAGCATTAAAGACGGAGCTAGAATTTACACAGCGCATGTCGCCGAGTGTCCGAAAGTGCTTCTCAGGCTGTGAGGCGGCAGCCGCTGTTTTATACAGGCAGGCTTGGCAGCCATGATGTGGAGTGCACAGACACCAGTCAGCTTAATGACCTGTTCCTTCTCTTGCTGTTGGTTGAGAGAGGGGTGCTGGCCTGAGGTCCCCAGGCAAAACACCCCTGCTTCTTCCAAGAGTCATGGAATCTTTCTCATCCACCGCGAGGGCAAACGGGGGCTCCCATCCTCCCTCAGTACTGCCCGTCCGCAGTGCAGCGTTCCCTCAGTACTGCCCGTCTGACAGTGCGGCTCGCCCTCAGTACTGCCCCTCCAACAGTGCAGCACTCCCTCAGTACTGCCCCTCTGACAGTGCAGCGCTCTCTCAGTACTGCCCCTCTGACAGTGCAGCGCTCCCTCAGTACTGCCCCTCTGACAGTGCAGCACTCCCTCAGTACTGTCCCTCCGACAGTGCAGCGCTCACTCAGTACTGACCCTCCGACAGTGCAGCGCTCCCTCAGTACTGCCCCTCCGACAGTGCAGCGCTCTCTCAGTACTGACCCTCCGACAGTGCAGCGCTCCCTCAGTACTGCCCCTCTGACAGTGCAGCGCTCCCTCAGTACTGTCCCTCCGACAGTGCAGCGCTCCCTCAGTACTGCACTGGGAGTGTCGGCCTGGATTATGTGTTAGAGCGCGGCACAGGACCTTTTGACTCCGAGGGGCGGTGCTACCATCTGACAGTGATTATGCCAGCGTTTTATATGGGATGTCAGGTTGCCCGTTTGCCACTCTGACTCCACCCATCCTTTGCCCATTTGTGTGGCGGTGATTTTGGAAGCTGTGAAGGAGCCTTGGGCGCAGTGTTTCGGGCAGGTTGTGGGGCTGCTGCCCACAGACCAATGTGAACTGACTGCAGGTTTGCGCATGTTTGCAGATCAATGGGGTAGAGATGGCAGAGGCCAGGCATGATCAGGCAGTAGCGCTTCTTACGGGCACAGCACCCACCATCACCATGGTAGTAGAACGGGAGATGTCAGAGTTATGCAAGTCCGCAGATGGGCTGATCCAAGGAGACGGCTCCCCGAGTCTGCACCGAGCGAGGCCGCACTCACCACCTCCACCCGACCAGACACACAGCGAGGATTACCAGGACACCAGCATCGAGGACACAGCAACTCAGCCCAACCACCTCGCCATCTCCCACGGCACTGAGGACCAATACCCAGTGGAGGTAAGAGAGTGGGCAGGGGCAGAGGGCGAGGGAGGGGACACGGGGTGAGGGAGGGGGTTGCGGGGGTGAGGTGTCTATTACCCGGTCGGTGCAGTGTTGGGGTGAGGTGTCTATTACCCGGTCGGTGCAGTGTTGGGGTGAGGTGTCTATTACCCGGTCGGTGCAGTGTTGGGGTGAGGTGTCTATTACCCGGTCGGTGCAGTGTTTGGGTGAGGTGTCTATTACCCTGGTGTGTGTGGGCAGTGTTTGGGTGAGGGGTTTATTACCCTATCTGTGTAGGCAGTGTTTGGGTGAGGGGTTTATTACCCCGGTGTGTGTGGGCAGTGTTTGGGTGAGGGGTTTATTACCCTATCTGTGTGGGCAGTGTTTGGGTGAGGGGTTTATTACCCGGTGTGTGAGGGCAGTGTTTGGGTGAGGGGTTTATTACCCGGTGTGTGTGGGCAGTGTTGGGTCTATTACCCGGTGTGTGTGGGCAGTGTTGGGGTGAGGGGTTTATTACCCGGTGTGTGTGGGCAGTGTTGGGGTGAGGGGTTTATTACCCGGTGTGTGTGGGCAGTGTTTGGGTGAGGGGTTTATTACCCGGTGTGTGTGGGCAGTGTTGGGGTGAGGGGTCTATTACCCGGTGTGTGGGCAGTGTTGGGGTGAGGGGTTTATTACCCGGTGTGTGTGGGCAGTGTTTGGGTGAGGGGTTTATTACCCGGTGTGTGTGGGCAATGTTTGGGTGAGGGGTTTATTACCCGGTGTGTGGGCAGTGTTGGGGTGAGGGGTTTATTACCCGGTGTGTGTGGGCAGTGTTGGGGTGAGGGGTTTATTACCCGGTGTGTGTGGGCAGTGTTGGGTCTATTACCCGGTGTGTGTGGGCAGTGTTGGGGTGAGGGGTTTATTACCCGGTGTGTGTGGGCAGTGTTGGGGTGAGGGGTTTATTACCCGGTGTGTGTGGGCAGTGTTTGGGTGAGGGGTTTATTACCCGGTGTGTGTGGGCAGTGTTGGGGTGAGGGGTCTATTACCCGGTGTGTGGGCAGTGTTGGGGTGAGGAGTTTATTACCCGGTGTGTGTGGGCAGTGTTTGGGTGAGGGGTTTATTACCCGGTGTGTGTGGGCAGTGTTTGGGTGAGGGGTTTATTACCCGGTGTGTGGGCAGTGTTGGGGTGAGGGGTTTATTACCCGGTGTGTGTGGGCAGTGTTGGGGTGAGGGGTTTATTACCCGGTGTGTGTGGGCAGTGTTGGGGTGAGGGGTCTATTACCCGGTGTGTGGGCAGTGTTGGGGTGAGGGGTTTATTACCCGGTGTGTGTGGGCAGTGTTTGGGTGAGGGGTTTATTACCCGGTGTGTGTGGGCAGTGTTTGGGTGAGGGGTTTATTACCCGGTGTGTGGGCAGTGTTGGGGTGAGGGGTTTATTACCCGGTGTGTGTGGGCAGTGTTGGGGTGAGGGGTTTATTACCCGGTGTGTGTGGGCAGTGTTGGGGTGAGGGGTTTATTACCCGGTGTGTGTGGGCAGTGTTTGGGTGAGGGGTCTATTACCCGGTGTGTGTGGGCAGTGTTTGGGTGAGGGGTTTATTACCCGGTGTGTGTGGGCAGTGTTTGGGTGAGGGGTTTATTACCCGGTGTGTGTGGGCAGTGTTGGGGTGAGGGGTTTATTACCCGGTGTGTGTGGGCAGTGTTGGGGTGAGGGGTTTATTACCCAGTGTGTGTGGGCAGTGTTGGGTCTATTACCCGGTGTGTGTGGGCAGTGTTGGGGTGAGGGGTCTATTACCCGGTGTGTGTGGGCAGTGTTGGGTCTGTTACCCGGTGTGTGGGCAGTGTTGGGGTGAGGGGTCTGTTACCCGGTGTGTGGGCAGTGTTGGGGTGAGGGGTCTGTTACCCGGTGTGTGTGGGCATTGTTTGGGTGAGGGCAGTGTTGGGTCTGTTACCCAGTGTGTATAGGCAGTGTTGGGTTTATTACCCGGTGTGTATGGGCAGTGTTGGGTCTGTTACCCGGTGTGTGGGCAGTGTTGGGGTGAGGGGTCTGTTACCCCGGTGTATGGGGGCAGTGTTGACGAGTCTCTCTGATCTGAAGCCTCCTGCTCTGTTTCTGACTCTAGGAGGTGACGCTGCTGAAGACAGGAGGACCCCTGGGACTCAGCATCGTCGGAGGAAGTGACCATGCCAGCCACCCCTTCGGGATCCACGAGCCAGGGGTCTTCATCTCGAAGGTACACAGACCATAATACTGCTGCTGGTCAGGTGCATTGTCTGTGCTGGGGCTGGGGCTGTGAGTGTGGGTGAGGGATGTCGTTGGATTAGTTTGGGATTGATACAGGGCTATCGTGGCATTGGATTGACAGAGAGTGAGTTGAGCTGTAGAATGTAGTGATGGGGAGATGTGGAATGTGTGAGTCGCAGCCTGTGCTGGCGGTCTGTGATGACTGATGCCTCTCGCTTATGTTTCAGGTTATTCGTGACGGGCTAGCGGCTCGGACTGGGCTGCAGGTCGGAGACCGTATTCTGGAAGTGAATGGCATCGACCTTCGGCATGCCACACACCAGGAGGCGGTGATGGCCCTGCTGTCCAACCAGCAGGAGATCCGGCTGCTGGTGCGCAGGGACCCCCCTCCCCCAGGGATGCAGGTGGGTAATTAGAGGAGCTGAACCTTGTCCAGCCTTACATTGATGGAGATAAAGCATTAAATCCCAGCGGGAACTCCCGGCCAGTTCTCAGTGTCACATCTCCTCAATCGACCGTGTGCTGGCTCAGTCCAGGATCAGCGCTTTATCTGTACTGATGCGGAGATGCCGGTGTTGGACTGGGGTGGACAAAAATGAGAAGTCGCACAAAACCAGGTTATAGTCCAACAGTTTTATTTTAAATTACGAGCTTTCGGAGCTGCTGCCCCTTCGTCAGGTAGAGGTACAGTGAGGGAATCTAATACACAGTATATATACACGGTGTATTAGATTCCCTCACTGTACCTCTACCTGACGAAGGAGCAGCATCTCCGAAAGCTCGTAATTTTAAATAAAACTGTTGGACTATAACCTGGTGTTGTGCGACTTCTCATTTTTATCTGTACTGATTCAGTGACGGAGGCCGTGCTCAGTGAGGTTACAATCCCTGGCAGGGCGATGATAGCAGTGCTTCCACTGGCACTGGGAGTACAGGGTCACTGACAGGGCGATGATGGCAGTAACCACGGGGTTATGGGATCACCGAGCTGCCCCCTGGCTGCACATTGCCCACTGATGGATTTTATTATTCGGTGAATGTGCTGCTATTACAGTCCGAGGGTAGGGCCGTGGAGGGCAGGGCCAGGGCCCGGGAGGGGGAGCGGAGGACAGGGTCGGGGAGAGGCGGGAAGGGTAGGGGTAGGGCTTTGGAGGACCGGGAAGGAGAGGGGGAGTGGAGGACAGGGTCGGGGAGGGGAAGACAGGGCCCGGGAGGGGTGGACGGGAGGGGAGGAGAGAACAGGGGAGGGTCTGCTCCCATTCGAGCACAGGGATAGCAGGCTGACTGCCTCAGTAAATGGTGCTCTGATTTTGTTTTCCTGCGTATCCATATCCAACAGGAGATCCGGATTGAGAAGTTGCCTGGAGAGAAGTTGGGGATCAGCATCCGAGGAGGAGCCAAAGGCCATGCTGGAAATCCATTCGATGCAACAGATGAGGGCATCTTCATTTCAAAGGTTCTGAATCACCAACTGAGCAGGCCCCAGGCTGCAGCAGGCCGGGGCTCGGGTTTGGTTGGGACACTGATGGCACAGGGAGCTCAGTTTGTCCTCCCCGACACTGACTCTCTGGGTCACGGGGCTGTTGAGGGTACAGGAGTGAGGGCACAGGACATGGGTACAGCACCGGGGCTGCTGCGGGAGCCTCCCTGACCTCATCCTGGTGGCTACTCTGTACGTGGGAATCTGGACAGTGAAAGTTGGCAGCCTGTTTGGCCATGGTGTGCCACAGAGCTGAGCAATGAGGCTATCCTCACCGGGCTCCCTGCAGCTTCACACTCCAGGAGGAGCTTAATAAAGAACAGGAGCAGCAACCCGAGTCGCCTTCCCCTCCCCATCACTCAGTGGCACTGAAACCAACTGGTACCGCCAGTGTACCCGTGCTGAAATCAACTAATTAACTCTGCCTGACTGGGGTGGGGTGGGGGTGGTGGGGTTCTGTGGGCCCAGACTGCGGTGGGGTGGGGTGTTGGGGTTTTGTGGGCCCAGACTGCGGTGGGGTGGGGTGTTGGGGTTTTGTGGGCCCAGACTGCGGTGGGGTGGGGTGTTGGGGTTTTGTGGGCCCAGACTGGGGTGGGGTGCGATGGTGTTGGGGTTTTGTGGGCCCAGACTGCGGTGGGGTACGATGGTGGTGGGGTTCTGTGGGCCCAGACTGCGGTGGGGTACAATGGTGGTGGGGTTCTGTGGGCCCAGACTGGGGTGGGGTACAATGGTGGTGGGGTTCTGTGGGCCCAGACTGGGGTGGGGTACAATGGTGGTGGGGTTCTGTGGGCCCAGACTGCGGTGGGGTACGATGGTGTTGGGGTTTTGTGGGCCCAGACTGGGGTGGGGTACGGTGGTGTTGGGGTTCTGTGGGCCCAGACTGGGGTGGGGTACGGTGGTGTTGGGGTTCTGTGGGCCCAGACTGCGGTGGGGTGGGGTGGTGTTGGGGTTCTGTGGGCCCAGACTGGGGTGGGGTGCGATGGTGTTGGGGTTCTGTGGGCCCAGACTGGGGTGGGGTGCGATGGTGTTGGGGTTTTGTGGGCCCAGACTGGGGTGGGGTGCGATGGTGTTGGGGTTCTGTGGGCCCAGACTGTGGTGGGGTACGATGGTGGTGGGGTTCTGTGGGCCCAGACTGGGGTGGGGTACAATGGTGTTGGGGTTTTGTGGGCCCAGACTGCGGTGGGGTGGGGTGGTGTTGGGGTTCTGTGGGCCTAGACTGCGGTGGGGTACGATGGTGTTGGATTTCTGTCACTGTACTCATAATCCAGAGGATGAGAATTCAAATCCCACTTTGAGATTCAGTTTTAAAAATCGAGAAATAAAAAGCTGGTATCAGTAAAAGTGTAAAATGTCGTAAAAAAACAGCTGGTTCGCTAATGTCTTTTAGGGAAGGAAATCTGCCGTCCTTACCCGGTCTGGCCTACATGTGACTCCAGTCCCACACCAACGTGGTCGACTCTTAACTCCCAAGCCCGCGACCTCCCATCACTGGGAAGGACAAGAGCAGCCATGTTGTGGGAACACCATCACCTCCTCTGAACGGATGGGTGAATGAACATAAGAAACAGGAGCAGGAGTCGGCCAATCGGCCCCTCGAGCCTGCTCCGCCATTCAATGAGATCATGGCTGATCCAATCTTGTCCTCAACTCCACTTTCCCGCTCTCTCCCCACACTCCTTGACTCCCTTGTAGTTCAAATGTCTGTCAATCTCCGCCTTGAATATATTCACTGACTCCGCCTCCACAGCTCTCTGGGGTAGAGAATTCCAAAGATTCACGACCCTCTGAGAGAAGAAATTCCTCCTCATCTCCGTCTTAAATAGGCGACCCCTTATCCTGAAACTATGCCCCGAGTTCTAGATTCCCCCACAAGAGGAAACATCCTCTCAGCATCTACCCTGTCAATCCCCCTCAGAATCGTATATGTTTCAATAAGATCACCTCTCATTCTTCTAAACTCCAATGAGTATAGGCCCAGCCTGCTCAACCTTTCCTCATATGTCAACCCTTTCATCCCAGGAATCAACCTAGAGAACCTTCTCTGAACTGCCTCCAATGCAAGTATATCCCTCCTTAAATATGGAGACCAAAACTGTACGCAGTACTCCAGGTGTGGTCTCACCAGCGCCCTGTACAGTTGCATCAAAACTTCCCTACTTTTATACTCCATACCCCTTGCAATAAAGGCCAACATTCCATTAGCCTTCCTAATTACTTGCTGTACCTGCATGCTAACTTTTTGTGTTTCGTGTCCTCGGACCCCCAGATCCCTCTGTACCTCAGCATTTTTTGTCTGACTCCATTTAAAAACAAAAAAAAAATTGCTTTTTCATTCTTCCTTCCAAAGTGGATAACCTCACATTTTCCCACATTATACTCCATCTGCCAAATTTTTGCCCACTCACTTAACCTATCTCTATCCCTTTGCAGACTCTGTGTCCTCCTCACAACTTGCTAATGATCTTTGTATCATCAGCAAATTTGGCTACAGTACACTCGGTCCCGTCATCCAAGTCATTAATATAGATTGTAAATCGTTGAGGCCCCAGCACTGATCCCTGTGGCACCCCACTAGTTACAGTTTGCCAACCGGAAAATGAAGATGGGCCAAATGGCCTTCCTCCTCCTCAGCCGTGTGATGTTGGTGTGCTGAGCTGAAGATGCCATGTTGCCACCAACTCCCGCAATGGTCAGTTGGTGTTACAACACAGGAGAGCTGGGGCAGGGTGAGGTGTGGGCTCTGCTCCTGCTGTGATGAGAGTGTCAGCTGTGGCTCAGTAGGTAGCACACTCGCCTCAGTCAGAAGGTTGTGGGTTCAAGTCGCACTCCAGGGAGTTGCGCACATAAATCTAGGCTGACACTCCAGTGCAGTGCTGAGGGAGTGCTGCACTGTCGGAGGTGCCGTCTTTCGGATGAGACGTTAAACCGAGGCCCCGTCTGCTCTCTCAGGTGGACGTAAAAGATCCCATGGCACTATTTCGAAGAAGGGCAGGGGAGTTATCCCTGGGGTCCTGGCCAATATTTATCCCTCAACCAACATAACAAAAACAGATTATCTGGTCATTATCACATTGCTGTTTGTGGGAGCTTGCTGTGCACAAATTGGCTGCCGCGTTTCCCACATTACAACAATGACTACACTTCAAAATAGTACTTCATTGGCTGTAAAGCGCTTTGAGACGTCCAGTGGTCGTGAAAGGCGCTATATAAATGCATGTCAGTCTTTCTTTCTCAGCCGCGGGCAGTTCTTGTTATTAGTAATGAGATGTTCTGTGTGCCCCGTAGGTGAGTTCTAGTGGAGCGGCAGCAAGGGACGGCAGACTGCACATGGGCCTGAGGATCCTGGAGGTCAACAACCACAGCCTGCTGGGAATGACGCACACGGAAGCAGTACGCATTCTCCGTGGGATCGGAGACACGCTGACGATACTGGTCTGTGATGGCTTCGACCCCAGGGCAGCCTCGGCCATAGCAATGGAGGTAAAGATCGTGAGTCCGAGGGCAAGGTTCCAAATGTGGGCTCCAATTCACTGATTGTAGGAATTGTGTGTCCCTGTGTGAGACGGGGGAGGGAGAGAGAGTGTGACTGTGTATGACAGTATGTTTGTGAGAGTGCGTGCAAAAGTAGGCAAAATGCTAGAATCTATTATTAAGGACGTGGTAACAGGGCACTTAGAAAATGGTAATCTGATTAGGCAGAGTCAACATGGTTTTATGAAAGGGAAATCGTGTTTGACAAATCTGTTTTTTGAAGATGTAACTAATAGGATGGATAAGGGGGAACCAGTGGATGTAGTGTATTTGGATTTTCAAAAAGCATTCGATAAGGTGCCACACAAGAGGTTATCTCACAAAATTAGGACTCATGCGATTGGGGATAATATATTAGCATGGATTGAGGATTGGTTAATGGACAGAAAACAGAGTAGGAATAAACGGGACTTTTTCGGGTTGGCAGGCTGTAACTAGTGGGGTACCGCAAGGATCAGTGCTTGGGCCTCAGCTATTTACAATCTGTATTATCATAGAATCATAGAAAGTTACAGCACGGAAGGAGGCCATTTCGGCCCATCATGTCCGCGCCGGCCAACAAAGAGCTATCCAGCCTAATCCCACTTCCCAGCTCTTAGTCCGTAGCCCCGCAGGTTAGAGCATCCCAAGTGCACATCCACTTTTTAAATGTGGTTAGGGTTCCTGCCTCTACCACCCTTTCAGGCAGTGAGTTCCAGACCCCCACAACCCTCTGGGTGAAGAAATTTCCCCTCCAATCCCCTCTAAACCTTCCACCAATTATTTTAAATCGGTGCCCCCTGGTTTTTGACCCCTCTGCTAAGGGAAATAGGTCCTTTCTATCCACTTTATGCCCCTCATAATTTTATACACCTCAATAAGGTCTCCCTTCAGCCTCCTCTGTTCCAAGGAAAACAGACCCAGCCTATCCAGTCTTTCCTCATAGCTAAGATTCTCTACTCCTGGCAACATCCTTGTAAATCTCCTCTGTACCCTCTCTAGTGAAATCACATCTTTCCTGTAATGTGGTGACCAGAACTGCACGCAGTACTCTAGCTGAGGCCTAACTAGTGTTTTATACAGTTGAAGCATAACCCCCCTGCTCTTGTATTCTATGCCACGGCTAATAAAGGCAAGCATTCTGTATGCCTTCTTAACCACCTTATCTACCTGGCCTGCTACCTTCAGGGATCTGTGGACATGCACTCCAAGGTCCCTTTGTTCCTCTACACTACTCAGTGTCCTACCATTTAATGTGTATTCCCTTTCCTTGTTAGCCCTCCCCAAATGCATTACCTCACTTCTCCGGATTGAATTCCATTTGCCACTGTTCTGCCCACCTGACCAATTTATTGATATCTTCCTGCAGTCTACAGCTTCCTTCTTCAGTATCAACCACACAGCCGATTTTAGTATCATCTGCAAACTTCTTAATCATACCCCCTATATTCAAGTCTAGATCATTGATATATACCACAAAAAGCAAGGGACCTAGTACTGAGCCCTGCGGTACCCCACTGGAAACAGCCTTCCAGTCACAAAAACACCCATCAACCATTACCCTCTGCTTCCTGTCTCCGAGCCAGTTTTGAATCCAACTTGACACTTTGTCCTGGATCCCATGGGCTTTTAACTTCATGACCAGTCTGCCATGTGGAACCTTATCAAAAGCCTTGCTAAAGTCCATATATACTACATCAAACGCACTACCCTCATCTACCCTCCTTGTTACCTCCTCAAAAAATTCAATCAAGTTTGTCAGACACGACCTTCCCTTCACAAATCTGTGCTGACTATCCTTGATTAATCCGTGTCTTTCTAAATGAAGATTTATCCTGTCCTTCAGAATTCTTTCCAATAATTTTCCCACAACCGAGGTTAGGCTGACTGGCCTGTAATTACTCGGTCTATCCTTTTCTCCCTTTTTAAACAAGGGTACCACATTAGCAGTCCTCTGGCACCACACCTGAAGCCAAAGAGGATTGAAAAATGATGGTATTAATGACTTAGATGAAGGGACTGAGTGTAATGTATCCAAGTTTGCTGATGATACAAAGTTAGGTGGGAAAGTAAGCTGTGAGGAGGACGCAAAGAGACTGCAGAGAGATATAGACAGGTTGACTGAGTGGGCAAGAACATGGCAAATGGAATACAATGTGGGGAAGTGTGAAGTTATCCACTTTGGTAGGAAAAACAAAAAAGCAGAATATTTTTTGAATGGTGAGAAACTGGGAAATGTTTGCATTCAGAGGGACCTGGGTGTCCTTGTACATGAATCAACAACAACAACAACTTGTATTTATATAGCGCCTTTAACGTAGTAAAACGTCCCAAGGCGCTGCACAGGAGTATTTTAAGACAAAAGATTTGACACCAATCCACATAAGGATAAATTAGGGCAGGTGACCAAAAGCTTGGTCAAAGAAGTAGGTTTTAAGGAGCATCTGAAAGGAGGAAAGAGAGGTAGCGAGGCGGAGAGGTTTAGGCAGGAAATTCCAGAGCTTAGGGCCGAGGCAGCAGAAGGCACGGCCACCAAAGGTTGAGCGATTATAATCAGGGATCCTCAAGAGGGCAGAATTAGAGGAGCGCAGATATCTCGGGGTGGGGGGGGTGGTTGTGGGGCTGAAGGATATTACAGAGATAGGAAGGAGCGAGGCCATGGAGGGATTTGAAAACAAGGATGAGAATTTTTAAATCGAGGCGCTGCTTAACCGGGAGCCAATGTAGGTCAGCGAGCACAGGGGTGATGGGCGAGCAGGCATTGGTGCGAGTTAGGACACAGGCAGCCGAGTTTTGGATGACCTCAAGTTTCCGTAGGGTGGAATGTGGGAGGCCAGCCAGGAGTGCGTTGGAATAGTCAAGTCTAGAAGTAACAAAGGCATGGATGAGGGTTTCAACAGCGGATGAGCTGAGGCAAGGGCAGAGACGGGTGATGTTACGGAGGTGGAAGTAGGCGGTCTTTGTTATGCTGCGGATATGTGGTCGGAAGCTCATTTCAGGGTCAAATATGACACCAAGGTTGCGAACAGTGTGGTTCAGCCTCAGACAGATGTTAGAATCACAGAAAGTTAACATACAAGTACAGCAAGCAAGTAAGAAAGCAAATGGTTTGTTAGCTTTTGTTACAAAGTGATTAGAGTATAAGAGTAAAGAAGTCTTACTACAATTATACAGGGCATTGGTGAGGCCACACCTGGAGTCCTGTGTACAATTCTGGTCTCCTTACCTAACTAAAGGCATACTTGCCTTAGAGGGAGTGCAGCGAAGGTTCACTAGACTGGTTCCTGGGATGAGGAGAGATTGAGTAGACTAGGCCTATATTCCCTGGAGTTTAGAAGAATGAGAGGTGATCTCATTGTAACATATAAAATTCTTAAGGGGCTTGATGGGGTAGATACAGGGAGGATGTTTCCCCTGGCTGGGGAGTCCAGAACCAGGGGTCACGGTCTCAGAATAAGGGGTCGGCCATTTAGGACTGAGATGAGGAGAAATTTCTTCACTCAGAGGGTGGTGAACCTATGGAATTCTCTACCCCAGAGGGCTGTGGATGCTCAGTCGTTGAGTATATTCAAGACAGAGGTCGATAAATTTTTGATAACTAAGGGAATTGAGGGATATGGGAATAGTGCGGAAAGGTGGAGTTGAGGTAGAAGATCAGCCATGATCTTGTTGAATGGCGGAGCAGGCTCGAGGGGCCAAATGGCCGACTCCTGCTCCTAATTCTTATGTTCTTATGAAAGAACGTGAGAGAGACGGGCTGAGTGTGAGAGAGAGAGAGAGACGGGCTGTGAGAGAGACGGGCTGAGTGTGAGAGAGAGAGAGAGACGGGCTGTGAGAGAGAGAGAGAGAGAGACGGGCTGAGTGTGAGAGAGAGACAGAGAGAGAGAGACGGGCTGAGTGTGAGAGAGAGAGAGAGTGAGAGAGAGAGATGGGCTGAGTGAGAGAGAGAGAGAGAGAGAGAGAGATGGGCTGAGTGAGAGAGAGAGAGAGAGAGAGACGGGCTGAGTGTGAGAGAGAGAGACGGGCTGAGTGTGAGAGAGAGAGAGAGAGAGAGAGACGGGCTGAGTGTGAGAGAGAGAGAGAGAGAGAGAGACGGGCTGAGTGTGAGAGAGAGAGAGAGAGAGAGAGAGAGACGGGCTGAGTGTGAGAGAGAGAGAGAGAGAGAGAGAGAGACGGGCTGAGTGTGAGAGAGAGAGAGAGAGAGAGAGAGAGACGGGCAGAGTGTGAGAGAGAGAGAGAGAGAGAGACGGGCAGAGTGTGAGAGAGAGAGAGAGAGAGAGAGAGAGACGGGCTGAGTGTGTGTGAGAGAGAGAGAGAGACGGGCTGAGTGAGAGAGAGAGAGAGAGAGAGAGAGAGAGAGACGGGCTGAGTGAGAGAGAGAGAGAGAGAGATGGGCTGAGTGAGAGAGAGAGAGAGAGACGGGCTGAGTGTGAGAGAGAGAGAGAGAGAGAGACGGGCTGAGTGTGAGAGAGAGAGAGAGAGAGAGAGAGACGGGCAGAGTGTGAGAGAGAGAGAGAGAGAGACGGGCTGAGTGTGAGAGAGAGAGAGAGAGAGACGGGCTGAGTGTGAGAGAGAGAGAGAGAGAGAGAGAGAGAGACGGGCTGTGAGAGAGAGAGAGAGAGAGAGACGGGCTGTGAGAGAGAGAGAGAGAGACGGGCTGTGAGAGAGAGAGAGAGAGAGACGGGCTGTGAGAAAGAGAGAGAGAGAGAGAGACGGGCTGTGAGAGAGAGAGAGAGGGTGTGTCTGAGCATGGGTGAACCTTTGCTGGAGCGGGGATTTATAAGTGTAGTCAGACCCTCGGGTTCAGAGGTACATAGTCAGCGTGTACGACTGACCCTAGTGTAGGAGGGAGACTTGAGTGTCGGAACGATATTGAATGTACAGTTAGACCCTCGGGTTGGCAGCTGCGGGTATTGCACTTCCTCTGTCCTGGCTCCTCCTCCTCTTCAGTAGTGTCTTCCTTGACTCAGTGGGATCACCCTCTCCCCCTTCCCTCCTGAGTCGCCGGTTCGAGCCCCGCTCCAGAGACTTGAGCCCATAATCCAGGCTGACATACCTGGTGCAGTACTGAGGGAGTGCCGCACTGTCGGAGGGGCCGTACTGAGGGAGCGCTGCACTGTCGGAGGGGCAGTACTGAGGGAGTGCTGCACTGTCGGAGGGTCAGTACTGAGGGAGTGCTGCACTGTCGGAGGGGCAGTACTGAGGGAGTGCTGCACTGTCGGAGGGTCAGTACTGAGGGAGTGCTGCACTGTCGGAGGGTCAGTACTGAGGGAGTGCTGCACTGTCGGAGGGTCAGTACTGAGGGAGTGCTGCACTGTCGGAGGGTCAGTACTGAGGGAGTGCTGCACTGTCGGAGGGTCAGTACTGAGGGAGTGCTGCACTGTCGGAGGGTCAGTACTGAGGGAGTGCTGCACTGTCGGAGGGTCAGTACTGAGGGAGTGCTGCACTGTCGGAGGGTCAGCACTGAGGGAGTGCTGCACTGTCGGAGGGTCAGTACTGAGGGAGTGCTGCACTGTCGGAGGGTCAGTACTGAGGGAGTGCTGCACTGTCGGAGGGTCAGTACTGAGGGAGTGCTGCACTGTCGGAGGGGCAGTACTGAGGGGACGCTGCACTGTCGGAGGGTCAGTACTGAGGGAGTGCTGCACTGTCGGAGGGTCAGTACTGAGGGAGTGCTGCACTGTCGGAGGGGCAGTACTGAGGGAGTGCTGCACTGTCGGAAGGGCAGTACATAGAAACATAGAAGATAGGAGCAGGAGTAGGCCATTCGGCCCCTCAAGCCTGTTCCGCCATTTAATGAGATCATGGCTGATCATCCAAATTCAGTACCCTGTCCCTGCTTTCTCCCCATATCCCTTGATCCCTTTAGCCTTAAGAAATATATCTAACTCCTTCTTGAATATATTTAATGAATTGGCCTCAACTGCCTTCTGTGGTAGAGAATTCCACAGGTTCACCACTCTCTGGGTGAAGAAATTCCTCCTCATCTCAGTCCTAAATGGCTTACCCCTTATCCTTAGACTGTGACCCCTGGTTCTGGACTCCCCCGCCATCGGGAACATCCTTCCTGCATCTAGTCTGTCTAGTCCTGTTCGAATTTTATAAGTTTCAATGAGATCCCCTCTCAATCTTCTGAACTCCAGTGAATATAAGCCTAATTGACCCAATCTCTCTTCATACGTCATTCCTGCCATCCCAGGTATCAGTCTGGTGAATCTTCGCCGCACTCCCTCCATGGCAAGAACATCCTTCCTCAGATAAGGACTAAAACTGCACACAGTACTCAAGGTGTGGTTTCACCAAGGCCCTGTACAACTGCAGCAAGACATCCTTGCTCCTGTACTCGAATCCTCTCGCTATGAAGGCCAACATACCATTTGCCGCCTTAACCGCCTGCTGCACCTGCATGCTCACCTTCAGTGACTGGTGCACAAGGACACCCAGGTCTCGTTTTACTTCCCCTTCTCCCAATCTATTGCCGTTCAGATAATAATCTGTCTCCCTGTTTTTGCCACCGAAGTGGATAACCTCGCATTTATCCACGTTATTCTGCATTTGCCATGCATCTGCCCAATTACCCAACCTGTCCAAATCATCCTGGAGTTTCTCTGCATCCTCCTCACAGCACACACGCCCACCCAGCTTTGTGTCGTCTGCAAACTTGGAGATATTACATCTAGTTCCCTCGTCTAGATCATTTATATATATATTTTGTGAATAGCTGGGGTCCTAGGACCGATCCCTGCAGTACCCCACTAGTCACTGCCTGCCACTCGGAAAAAGACCCGTTTATTCCAACTCTTTGCTTCCTGTCTGCCAACCAGTTCTCTAACCAAGACAGTACCTTACCCCCAATCCTGTGTGCTTTAACTTTGCACGCTAATCTCTTATGTGGGACCTTATCGAAAGCCTTCTGAAAGTCCAAATACACCACATCTACTGGTTCTCCCTTATCTATTTTACCAGTTACATCCTCAAAAAATTCCAGTAGATTAGTCAAGCATGATTTACCATTTGTAAATCCATGTTGACTTTGTCCGATCATGTACTGTTTTCCAAGTGCTCTGCTATTACATCTTTTATAATGGACTCTAGCATTTTCCCCACGACCGATGTCAGACTTACCGGTCTATAATTCCCCATTTTCTCTCTACTACCTTTTTTAAATAGTGGGGTTACATTAGCTACCCTCCAATCCATTGGAACTGTTCCAGAGTCTATAGAATTTTGGAAGATGACCAGCAATGCATCTACTATTTCTAGGGCCACTTCCTTAAGTACCCTAGTATGTAGATTATCAGGCCCTGGGGATTTATCGGCCTTCAATCACTGAGGGAGTGCTGCACTGTCGGAGGGGCAGTACTGAGGGAGTACTGCACAGTCGAAGGGGCAGTACTGAGGGAGTGCTGCACTGTCGGAGGGGTTGTACTGAGGGAACGCTGCACTGTCGGAGGGGCAGTACTGAGGGAGCGCTGCACTGTCGGAGGGACAGTACTGAGGGAGCGCTGCACTGGAGGGGAAGTACTGAGGGAAGGCTGCACTGTCGGAGGGGCAGTACTGAGGGAGCGCTGCACTGTCGGAGGGGCAGTACTGAGGGAAGGCTGCACTGTCGGAGGGGCAGTACTGAGGGAGTGCTGCACTGTCGGAGGGGTTGTACTGAGGGAACGCTGCACTGTCGGAGGGGCAGTACTGAGGGAGTGCCGCACTGTCGGAGGTGCCATGTTTCGGATGAGATGTTAAACCGAGGCCCCATCTACTCTCTCAGGTGGACGTAAAAGATCCCATGGCCACTATTGGAAGAAGAACAGTGGAGTTCTCCCTGGTGTCCTGGCCAATATTCATCCCTCAACCAGCACCACCAAAACAGATGATCTGGTCATGAGAGTTTGCTGTGCAAATATTGGCTGCTGTGTTAGCCCATAAAACAAAAGTGACCACACTTCAGAAGTACTTGATTGAGTGTAAAGCGCTTTGGGACATCCTGAGGCTGTGAAAGATGCTGTAGAAATGCAATTTGTCATTCTTGGGTTTATAACTTGCTTTCGTTCCCTCACAGGCTTCTCCTGGTATCATCGTTAACCCATTTGCTGCTGGGATGGGTAGAAAGAACAGTATGGAGAGCATCTCATCCATTGATAGAGATATGAGCCCCGAAGAACTGGACATCCTGCAGAAGGTAGGAGTTTGACGCATTGGTACCAGGGACACACACTTTGGCGATATTTCTATCCTAGCACAATTTAAAATTCACAAAATCGCTGTTCAGTATTTACATAGGGTTACATAGGATATACGGCACAGAAACAGGCCATACAGCCCAACCAGTCCATGCCGGCGTTTATGCTCCACTCGAGCCTCCTCCCGTCTTTCCTCATCTAAATCTATCAGCATAACCCTGGATTCCCTTCTCCCTCATATGCTTATCTAACCTCCCCTTAAATGCATCTATACTATTCGGTCAACCACTCCCTGTGGTAGCGAGTTCCACATTCTCACCACTCTCTGGGTAAAGAAGTTTCTTCTGAATTCCCTATTGGATTTCTTGGTGACTATCTTATATTGATGACCCCTAATTTTTCTCTTCCCCACAAGTGGAAACATTCTCTCTGTATCCACTCTATCAAAACCTTTCATAATTTTAAAGACCTCTATTAGGTCACCCCTCAGCCTTCTTTTTTCAAGAGAAAAGAGACCTGTTCATCCTTTCCTGATAGGTATACCCTCACATTTCTGGTATCATCCTTGTAAATCTTCTCTGCACCTTCTCCAGTGCCTCTATATCCTTTTTATAATATGGCCACCAGAACTGTACACAGTACTCCAAGTGTGGCCTAACCAAGGTTCGATACAGGTTTAGCATAACTTCCCTACTTTTCAATTCTATCCCTCTAGAAATAAACCCGAGTGCTTAGTTTGCTTTTTTTGTGTCCTTATTAACCTGCGTCGCTACTTTTAGTGATTTGTTTATTTGTCCTCCGAGATCCCTTTGCTCTTCTACCCCAATTAGATTCGTATTTCTACACTTGTGGTGTTATGAGGTACCTGTGTGTGTTGGGCACTGTCCAGAGACGGGGTGTTGGGCACTGTCTAGAGACGGTGTGTGTTGGGCTTTGTCCAGAGACGGTGTGTTGGGCACTGTCCAGAGACGGTGTGTTGGGCACTGTCCAGAGACGGTGTGTGTTGGGCTCTGTCCAGAGACGGGGTGTGTTGGGCTCTGTCCAGAGACGGGGTGTGTTGGGCTCTGTCCAGAGACGGTGTGTGTTGGGCACTGTCCAGAGACGGTGTGTTGGGCACTGTCTAGAGACGGTGTGTGTTGGGCACTGTCTAGAGACGGTGTGTGTTGGGCACTGTCTAGAGACGGTGTGTGTTGGGCACTGTCTAGAGACGGTGTGTGTTGGGCACTGTCCAGAGACGGTGTGTTGGGCACTGTCCAGAGACGGTGTGTTGGGCACTGTCCAGAGACGGTGTGTTGGGCTCTGTCCAGAGACGGTGTGTTGGGCTCTGTCCAGAGACGGTGTGTTGGGCTCTGTCCAGAGACGGTGTGTTGGGCACTGTCTAGAGACGGTGTGTGTTGGGCACTGTCCAGAGACGGTGTGTTGGGCACTGTCTAGAGACGGTGCGTGTTGGGCACTGTCCAGAGACGGTGTGTGTTGGGCACTGTCTAGAGACGGTGTGTGTTGGGCACTGTCTAGAGACGGTGTGTTGGGCACTGTCCAGAGACGGTGTGTTGGGCACTGTCCAGAGACGGTGTGTTGGGCACTGTCCAGAGACGGTGTGTGTTGGGCACTGTCCAGAGACGGTGTGTGTTGGGCACTGTCTAGAGACGGGGTGTGTTGGGCACTGTCCAGAGACGGTGCGTGTTGGGCACTGTCCAGAGACGGTGTGTTGGGCTCTGTCCAGAGACGGTGTGTTGGGCACTGTCTAGAGACGGTGTGTTGGGCACTGTCCAGAGACGGGGTGTGTTGGGCACTGTCCAGAGACGGTGTGTGTTGGGCACTGTCCAGAGACGGTGTGTTGGGCTCTGTCCAGAGACGGTGTGTTGGGCACTGTCTAGAGACGGTGCGTGTTGGGCACTGTCCAGAGACGGTGTGTTGGGCACTGTCCAGAGACGGTGTGTGTTGGGCACTGTCCAGAGACGGTGTGTTGGGCACTGTCCAGAGACGGTGTGTTGGGCACTGTCCAGAGACGGGGTGTTGGGCACTGTCCAGAGACGGTGTGTGTTGGGCTCTGTCCAGAGACGGGGTGTGTTGGGCACTGTCCAGAGACGGTGTGTGTTGGGCACTGTCCAGAGACGGTGTGTGTTGGGCACTGTCCAGAGACGGTGTGTGTTGGGCACTGTCCAGAGACGGTG